>PISX010003981.1:31657-128632 GCA_004024625.1 Mellivora capensis
GATTATGCTGAGTGAAATAAGTCAAGCAGAGAGAGTCAATTATCATATGGTTTCACTTATTTGTGGAGCATAACAAATAACACGGAGGACATGGGGAGATGGAGAGGAGAAGGGAGTTGAGGGAAACTGGGGGGGAGATGAACCATGAGAGACTATAGACTCTGAAAAACAACCTGAGGGTTTTGAAGGGGCGGGGGGGAGAGGTTGGGGGAGCCAGGTGGTGGGTATTGTGGAGGGCACGCATTGCATGGAGCACTGGGTGTGGTGTAAAACTATGAACTCTGTTACGCTGAAAAGAAATTAAAAAAAAATAAAATTAAAAAAAAATTATTTTAATTATTAAAACAACATATAATGGAAATATTCTGGTTTGCCACATTTCAAACTGTTTTGTGGTCCTTTTGGCAGGTGACGCCACCTGGGATTCCTATGCCACCACCATGAGGACTGCATACACACCGAAGACCGGAGCCGTGCCTGCTTTAATTCGGTAGATCCCGATTTGTGTCAGGTTGATGTACACACCTTAAACTTTTCACCTGCATTCTATTATTCAAAGTCCAAAGCCAAGAGAAAGAGTAATCAGAGAAGGCTTATAAAAATGTCCACATGGAGAGCCTATTGCATGGACAGTGCTTCTCCAAGCACCAGATAGCCTCCCCGCTTAAGACAGTATCCAGACCTCTTACAGGAGAACTAAGAAAAGGAACAAATGGATCCTTCATAAAGTCACTGCCGGTCATGCTTTACAATAGAGTCAGTATATAGGTTAACGAAATTGTGCTACCTAAACATGGAGTATGAATCGAATCTATTACCAGTACCTAGTAGGCAGGCAGTGACTATTGAATGAATGGCTGAATGAAGAACTGTTAGCACTTCTATCACCAACACTGCTCTGGGAAACTGGATGGCCATAACCCACTCACCCTGACCTTCACTTCTCCACTTACTGCTTCCTCAAATGGCCTGCAGCCTCTCCATTTCCACCTGAATTGTGAGTGGTGAGAATTTCTGTCCATCAGCTGCCTCTTTAAGCTCTTTAGTGGGTAAGTGAGAGTGGGATCAGGAAAGCCCTGTCATTGCATCCAGGGTGGGTGGGAAATCAGCATGGAGAAACTTCACCTGCCTGTGTGAACTATTTCCAGTAAAGAGGATCTTTTCACCCCAAGAGTTTGAGTTGTTGAGAAGTTATGAGGGTTATGGGCAAGACGTGGCTGAAGAGTCAGGCAGAAATGGGCTTTAGCCTCTGCTCCCTCTCCTCCCCTTATTATCTCTTCTACCTTTGGCAGGTAACAAGACAACTATGGTTCAGTTTTATGGTTGGCGAAGTGGGCGTGACGATCCCTGCCTCAGGTGGTGGTTCTGAGGATGGAATGAAGGCACTAGAACAGTGATTAGCATCAAGAAGTTACTCAAAAATTTTCGTTAATTTTTTCCCCAGCATAATATCTGATAGACTTTCAAACACTATAGGCCTGCAAGACTCTTGATATCTGACTTCCTGGCTATCCCACTGAGTCCCATTATTTATGTCCTCCAACTGGGAGATTTATCATCTCATGGTAATGATCATGCCAGCTTCCCAGTCAGTAACAGTTGTCTCAAGAAGAAACATTTGGGATAAAAGCCAAAAACAAATGGGTACTAATGGAGTCCAGGTCAGTGGTCTTCAAATTAGCGTATTTTTTAAGTTCACGGAAAACTTTTCATTATAAATTAAAATGACTGTGAAAGAAGAATTGCATAGCCCATCCTAAACATTTACATTTTAAACTAAAACTATGAAGTCATTAAAAAAAATATAGCCACTGGGTAACCTAAACACCTTAACTTACTGATACTATGATCTTTTTAAAAAATACACAAACTCTTCTTCAATAGACCATTTATTTCATTCCTTTTGCTTCTTGAGCTCTTATTCCACTCCACTTCCTGCATAGACTCTTACCCTGCTGTAATATATTTTGTGTTTGAAAGCAACTTATTGATCACTGCATTATACTTTGCTGAAGCTATTTTAGTATATTAATTAAAATTAATTTTTAAACATGTTATGTGACCCTAAGTATTGAGTTATCGTAATTATTTTTAGTACACAGTTGCTCAAAGCAATACATATATTACAAATGTTAATAATTACTAAACACAAAAAGTAGGCTCTTTGGAATTGTAACTTAACGAGATAAATGTGATTGTTCTGTTTACAATTAATTTATGTACCCAGTTTAAAGTGTTATTATTTTTGGAATGGAACTGCGTTCAACATCCATTTTTTTTCTACTTCTCATGTTTATTTTTCAATTTATAGATGCTAGTGTTGACCAAACTTGTTCATATAAATAAGTAGATGTGAATGAAAGGAGTTAAGTGTGGTGTTGTCATTCAGGACTTTGAACTCTTTCTGAGTTATATGCCAGAAATTATAAGGTGGTTTTTATGACTGAGCAGCTGACAACTTGGTTGGGTTAGTCTTTTGGTTTTATTGAAAGGAAATAATTAGATGATATGCCATCCAGTTACTGAGTTATTTCCTAACTCATCTTCGGAGAAGTATTCTGAAAAGCTGTATCTTAACACGTGACTATTAAATTACATCAGTTGTTCTTTCACTTGGGAGAAACTTGCTTAATATATTTTTTCCAATATTGTTGAGGAACAATTGACATGCATCACTGTATAAGTTAAGATATACGGTGTGATGGTTTGATTTACATACATTGTGAAGTGATTGCCACAATAGATTCAGCTAATACCCATCTTCTCTTATAGATACAAATGAAACATTGACTATGCATTTAATGAGAGAGAAAGTTCTACCTGTTGAGAATTAATTGATCTGGCAAGCCTGCATGTACTGCCATATGGCATTACATATTTTACAATATAGATAAAATAAGGAATGGCTGTATTGGATTAAATATTTCATAATATGTTTGGGTTAAAAAAAAAGACTTAAATACCCAGTTGAATGATGGATACAAAAATCTGAAGGAAAAAAATAACAAAATTTTTGTGTATTGGTTTTACCTAGTGAATCCTTCAAATTTGCTAATCTCAGAAAAGATCCCAATTATGTTCAAAAGTGTCAGCATTACCATCCTGTACTACTTCACCTGTTCAGAGATATTCTTCTTTCTAGCTAATGACATGTCCTAGGGATTTTTTTTTTTAAGATTTTATTTATTTATTTGACAGACAGAGATCACAAGTAGGCAGAGAGGCAGGCAGAGAGAGAGGAGGAAGCAGGCTCCCCGCTGAGCAGAGAGCCGGACGCGGGGCTCGATCCCAGGACCCCGGGATCATGACCTGAACTGAAGGCAGAGGCTTAACCCACTGAGCCACTCAGGTGCCCCCGGGATTGTTTTTTTAAATTGAAAAAATCTTTAACTTTAAATATGTGGGGAAAAGAGTCATTTGAAGCACACTATATTCTTTGCTCTCTTCTCAGAGGGTTCTCCTTAAAGAGGGCTGAACATTCTGTAATGGTTAGGAAATGAAAAACTAGACATTACTCTTAGCCACAGAACTCTACAGTGTACCTAAATTCAGGACATCCCCGCATGGACCACATGTCCTGGTTAGAGAAATGCACTTCCTCTGCCGTCCCCTTTCCCCATGCCCTCCTCACCCTCTCAGACCTCCAAAGGGAAGCCCAAAGTAAGGGTGTGGCGTTTTAATGAAACTGAAGTCATCAAAGGCACATGAAGATTTTCCAAAGGCAACACAGCACAGATAGCTTTAGGGGAGTTGATTTTCAGATCTCCATCTCTCAGTGTACTCTTTCTTAACATGCCTCTGCCTGAAAACAAATCTCTGTACTTACACAGGGGCTTTCTGTCCCCCCATCTTTCTCTCTTCCTCGTGTCATGGTTAGATGTTACGACTTCACTTTCATTCAGGACCACAGTCCTACCTGAGCCTACACAACTGAATGATAAGTAAAATAGCCCATCATCCAGATGTATCCCACTTCCCAGATGTTTGGTTTCTTAAAGACAGTACCTAGGCTGTCTTTAAAGAAACCCAGGCTTCTTTAAGTCCAACCCAAGCTTCTTTAAAGAAAAAGCCAATATGAAATATTTTAGACGTACACAAAAGAATATACAATAAATTCCTAGCCATTATCCACCTACAATAATCAACACATTGACACTTTTTATGTATACCTCCCACCCAGCCTTCCTGCTGAATAATATTGAAGCAAATTACAGGCATTATATCATTTTAATTCAAAATATTACTTTCATGTATCTCTAAAAGATAAGGATGCCTTAAAAATATGCAACAATCCCATTGTCTCAGCTCAAAAAGAAACAATTCCTTAGTATCAAATGGCCAATCAGCAATCAAATTTCCCCCAATGTCTCATAATTTAAAAAAAAGAGTCAGTTAGAAATTAAATCCAACAAAGTTCTACACATTGCACTTGGTGATGGTTTTTTAACCTCCTTTAATCCATAGGTTCCCCTTCTTTTTCTTTTCTGAGAATTTCTTTAAGAAACAGATCATTGTTTTGGATTTTTCTGATTTCACCCCCACTCTGTTGTTTAAAATATTCCTCTTTTCATACATTTCCTATAATCTACTATTTCAAAGACTTCATCTGATTCAAGCTGGGTGTTTTGACAAAAATACCGGATAGGTGTTGTGTATGTCCATCCAGGGCACGTGAGATAGCTGGTGGACCCTCTTCTTGAACTGTGAGTAAGAACTGGTGACCATTGCCTGGATGCATAATTTCATTACAGCCTTGCAAACTAGTGATATCACAGTTCTTCTGTATCTTCCTTTTATTAACTGGAATACTTCCATAGAGAGAAACATTTCTTCACCAAGCATTTGATTACACTGAAGTACTGTTTATAGGAGAGGGTATCAGCTCTTTAAAAAAATTAATTGAAAAAATTACTGAATTTCAGATGGCTGTTCTTTTAAATTTCATTTTAGCCTTCCCATACATTTGTGAAGAACTGTCCTAAGGCACAAGATTGTTTCTTTTCAAGGGAATCTGGAAGTTAAATTATTTCTGGCACCAAGTGTTGAACCAAACAATCTTTAAAAAAAAATGTTATAAGCAAAAAAGTATTTGATATGTATACTGCTGTGAGATTTGGTATTTAATCCCCTATTCTGATTTCCACTATCTTTTCTCATAGCCAAAAAAGTATCAGAAGACTAGGATATACATATTCACTTAGTGACCCTATTCCCAATCAGACACAGTACAATGATGAGTATGTTTGGAAATCACATTCTAAAGAAGATTTGGTCAAAATTGGGACTTCAAGAGGAATCAGGAGACACAAATGTCACTCCAGTCAAGTAAGCTAATATTTATGTATCTATTTAATTTAATACTGTATCGG
Source organism: Mellivora capensis (assembly GCA_004024625.1). Classification (NCBI taxonomy): domain Eukaryota; kingdom Metazoa; phylum Chordata; class Mammalia; order Carnivora; family Mustelidae; genus Mellivora; species Mellivora capensis. Next base: position 37,027 of record PISX010003981.1, read on the forward strand.
TAATCCATAAGAATGAGAGTCTAAATATATCCCAGATTCTTTATCTGTAGTTATGGTCCTCCTTATACTATTTTTTGCCTACCTTCTCACATTTATTTCTAACCACTTCTCCCTTATCTTCCAAAATTTTTAAAAGATTTTAAAAAAATTGAAATGAAATTCACAGGGCATAACATTCACCATTTTAACATGAAGAATTCATTGACAATTAGTACATTTGTAATGTTCTTTAACTACCACATTTATCTCATTCCAGAACATTTCCATCATCCAAAAGGAAACCCCACACCCATTAAGAAATTACTTCCTGCTTCCCTCTTCCTTAGCCTCTGGCAATTACGAACCTACTTTCTGTCTCTGTGGATGACCTATTCTGGATATTTTTTATGGGGAATCATACAATGTTGACTCTTTGTGTTTGGCTTCTGCACTTAGTATAATGTTTTCGATGATCATCTGCCCTGTATCATCTATCAGTGCTTCATTCCTTTTTATGGTTCCCTTTTATGGTTGAATAATTCTCTATTGTATGTGTATACCACAGTTTGTTCATTCATTTACTGTTGATGGACATCTGGGTTGTTTCCACCTTTTGGTTATTGTCAATAATGCTGGCACTCACAAGTATTTGTGTTTGGCATTATGCATTCTCAAACTCCCAGATCTTTTGTCATCTTTTTTATCTAGAATCCCTTCTCCTGTCCACCAAAGAAACTGTACATTCTTTAAGATGCAGCTTAAAGAGAGCTGTCTCTAATTCCCTTCTCCTCTAGATGGAAGTAGACTCTCTTCTGGGCACTATATACCCTTCTTCTACCGTAGAAAGCAATGCTCAACTATAGTAAAGGATTTCATTTACTTGGCTTTCCCTTGGAAAGGCACCTGGATGCATTCAATAGACATTAGGTGGTAGAATGGGAAGGATTTGGTGACTGAAAAGATATAAAAGACAAGGAAGAGAAAAGAATGAAGGATAATGTTTCTGTTTTTGGCTTGGATGGCTGGGTGTAAGCTGTTGCCTTTTGCTGAGCCGGAATGTGGGAAGGACCAGGTTTGGCGGGAAAGGGCATGGGAGAAATGTGAGTTCAGCTGAAGACATGTTGATTGAAAATTTGTCCAACGAGCAGTTGCATGTACAGGTCTAGAGTCTGTGTGGGAGAGGAGAGCTGTAGATGTAGACTTGGGAATCATTAGAACATACATACCCCATCTAACTTGGTTCTTCATGGCACCCATTTATTTTAATGAATTTACCCCTTAAATATTTGCCTTGAGATTTTAAAATTAAAGGAAAGCAATTAGTTACAGTATTATACTGTGTATGTATACACACACACACACACACACACACACACACACACACAAGCATTTATTTTCCCTTTCTGTGTGTGGACGGCTCCCAGCCAAGGAGAGCTAGAGTGATTGGGTGTCCTGTGCATTCTCAGCCAGTGGGCAGTAGTGAGGCAGACGGCCCTGTACGCTTTCAAACAATGAGGGTTCCATACCAGGCTGCCGCCGCTCCAGCACGTGAATGCTCTTCCCCTCGACCTGAATTGAGGGCGTGCTGCACTGTTTACTCTGCTGAGCCCTCTTGCTCTGCCATTTATTGTTTTTGTTGAAAGGTTTTGACTGTGGCTCAGGGCCTGAACTAGGATGAGACTAGCAGATGCTCCTGCTCTGCTAACAGACAGGATCTGCTTCTAAAGAACAGTTGTCCTGGGAGTTAAAATGTAGACTGTGGTTGGGAGCTCCTTCCAGGAAAGTGTGGTGAGAAACAAGGGCCGGCTGATATATTGGTGGCAATAGGGATGCATCCAAGTGTGGGTGGTCAAGTGGAAAACAGGCTGGGGGTGGGTGAGTGATGCCTCAGAGGACTAGCACTACCAGGATGAGGATATAGATGTGTGTGCCTGATGAAGCCCTGGGGAATCCCTAGGTTTGAGGTACAAGGTGAAGAAAGAAGCTGTAAATTGAGACAAAGGAGCAGCCCCAGAGGAAAGCCTGAAAGATGTGGTATCTGAAATGCCTGGGAAAGGGATACAAGAGTGATCCATCATCATGTAACTTATCTCTGCTATCTGCGGAGTGTCCCACCAGAAGTCACTGGTGACTGCAAGTTCCATTCAGGATATTGGAAAAAAACAACTTAGCTGGGCTTACCAGTGACTGGGAGGGCAAAGTCTTCAGGCAGTGGATAGATTATGTGTACTTTTTATTTACTTGTTTAAGCAACCAATATTTACTGAGTGCCTAGTATGTGCCAGACAGTCTTCTGAGCCTGGGGATGTAGCAGTGAACAAAACAGGAAAACACCCCTAACTTTGTGGAGCTTACACTTTAGTTGGGGAGACGACAACTGATGATAAATATAGCACACAGGCAGACGGTAATGTGCCATAAAAGATTAGAAAGTGATAGTTTTATGGGAAAAAAATGAAGAGAGTAAAGGGGATCCAGAGTGGAGTGGGTGGGGGAAGGGTTTGCAATTTGGTGTGGGATAATTTGGGGATGTGTCATTTAGACAGTGACATTCACACTAAGACTTGAAGGAGGTGAGAGAGAAAGCCATGCTGATATCTGGGAGAGAACCTCTCTCTCTTTCAAAGGCAAAGCCTTAAGACAGGAGCATGTCTGGCGTTTAAAGAATTAGGAGGAAGTCCTTGTGGCTGGAGTGTAATGGGTAAAGGAGAAGGAGGAGGAGGTGAGGACAAAAAACAAAGAGGAGGGGGGTTGGGAGGGGATGAGGGATAGAGGTGTACTGAGTTGGGGGAAGTAAATCATGTAGAGCCCTATAGGCCATTGCGCATGGACACTGACTATGACTCTGAAACATATGAGGAGCCCCTGCAGGATTTTGAGAAGAGAGGTCATGTGATTACGCTTAAACAGGATTGCCCTGGTCAAGAGTAGACTATCAGAGAGTAGATGAGGAAGCCGAGATACTGGTTAGGAGGTAATTGCAATAATCCAGGAGATAAATGCTGATGGCTCAGTCAGACTAGGGTGTTAGGAGTGGTTGGGAGAAATGGTCAAGTTCTAAATATATTTCATAGGCAAATAAGGTTTTCTGATGTAAAGAATGTGGACCAAGCAAAGAGATGGACCAAGAATGACTCCAGGGACTTAGGTCTAAAGAGTGGCAAGGTTGGAGTGATCATTAACTGAAATGTAGAATATTCAAGACTGAGGGGGATGCTCAGGGTTTCAGGCATGGGAATGTGGAGTTAGAGGTATCTAAGCTTCCAAGAGCACATCTACAGGAGGACGTTGATATAGGGATCTGAGTTGAAGGAGAGGTCTAAGCTGAAGATAAGTAAGAGTCTTTGTATGTGAAATAAAATGAGACTGGTTGAGATCATTAAGCTAGAAAAGAGAAGAGGTTCAAGGATCAAACCTTGGCGCACTTCACTTTTAAGAGGCCAGTGAAAGAAGCAGCAAAAGGGACTGAAGAAGGGGCAGCCAGTTGTGAAGGAGAAAACCCAACAGAGTGTGTTGTACTGGAAGCCAAGTGAACAAAATGAAGAAAAAGGACTGACCATTGTGTGAAATGCTGCTGGCAGGTCAAAGAGGAGGAGGATAGAGTTGGCTATTGACTTCAGCAGAATGGAGTTCCTTGGTTGCCTTGACAAAAGCAGTTGTGGTGGAAGAATGCTTGGTTAGTGTGAGATGGAAAGCTTCTTGGAGAACTGGCTGAGTCTAGATTTGGGGTGGGAAATGTGCAAGATGAGTCTGGAACATCTTGTCATGCCACATAGCAAAAAAAACCATAAAAAACTACTAGAGTTATATTAAAATTAAAGAAGTACCTACTGGCCAAAAATGATTTGAGCTTCTATAAGGATAATATATACAATAGATTGAAACACATCAAATATGCTTAGATCTGTGAGTTCTGTAAACACACACACACACACACACACACACACAAACTGGTGACATATCATATGGTTTTTATCATATGATAAACACCAATTCATTACCTTAAAAACTGACAAAGGGGGAAAGATCAAGCTTTTCTTTCTGCCTTATCTATATGAACTATGCCACTGGTAAGCTAAATGGTAGATGAGGGAAATTGTCTCTTTATAAACATATTCTAGCTAATAAATGAAAAAGAAGTGATGATATATCACCCCTTTGTATCCATTAATCTAGGCATTAAGCATCAGTAGCTGCTAACATCACACAAAGAGAAACAGCTGTATGTTATGGTCCTCCTTGCTAAATACAGTCTTGCCAGAGGGATTTATCTCATATGTAAGTCAGTCTGGATCTAGCTGCCAATTGCAGGAAATACAGGGAACAGAGGAACCTGTTAACCTGCATAATGTGTATGCATTCCTTACAATCCGGATGTGGGAGCCTCTTCACATCAAATGGCTTTGTTTCTTCAATAGATTATAGGGGAAAGAAGGGAACAGAGAGGGACCCTGAAGATTAAAAGACACTTTAAAGACACATTTTGGGGACAGGGAATATATGTAAATATTTGGGGGGAGTTTCAGTAAAAGGCAGACTAACACCTTAATAACTAGAGGGGAAGATAGGGTGAAGAGAGAGTTTTCCTTTCTAAGAGAAATGAAGACAAGCTTGGAAATTGGCAACCGTGACCCCAAAGAGAGGGAGAAATGGAAGTTGCAAGAGAGGAGTGAGAATTTTGGGGGTCATGGGCCAGCGTGGGCTAAACGCAGTAGACTGTGGTATACCAGACACAGTGGGCCCTGCTAAAAGCACATGCTGCTCCATTACCATCACAGCATAAGTGAGTGCAGATGTGGCGGCTGGGTGTTGTGGTGGGCTGTGTGTGGAGGTTCTCGTCAGGGGGCTTCAGTTTTCTCTGGGAAGTAGGAAGCAAGGTTATGAGAGAGTAGGAATATGGAAAGAGGTGCTGGAGGTTTCAAGTCTCATGATCATAAAATTTCTTTGCAGACAAAGACAAAGAGAGAGCCTGCCCTCTGCCCCCCTACATGCTCATTCTGAGGCCTCTCCATGGGAAGCTGGGTGTGTCTCGAAACTTGGGGCTCTGAGGGGAGGCAGCAGCTATCTGCTTGGGCAGAGCCAAGCTTAGAGCCAAAGCTTGCATGGATCTTCTCTGGTCTTGGCTGGAGATTTCTGGTTGCAAGTAGAACTCTTTGGACTTTGCAGTCACTTTTTCTTGCCTCAATATGAAAAAGTCAAAGAAATTACAAAGTACCTGTGTTACAGCTACGTAAATTGTTGGTTCCTGTTGACAGGCTCCTGCAAACAACGCAGTGTGGTAGTGGGGTGTAAAGGACCCAGAGGAATATGTACACACAGATACTCAGAGTCTTCATTCAATTAGGGGCACCCATATGGATTTTTTAAAAAACTGTGTTTGTATTTATAGGACATCTTTCCCTGGACACTACCTCAAGGTCAACCAGCAGCATCAATAAAGAGCTATCTCCCTTGGAAAATCACTGCTACAGAGGAAGAGGTTAGGAAGGCAATATCAAATCAGTTTGTTTCCAATACTAGAAGAGATTTTGTGGACAAAGCAAAAGGTAAACATGTTCATTTTTCTCCCTTTCCTGGTTACGTGTTGTGCACTGGAGTTGCTGTGGTGAACACCCTAGATGCAGCGTCTTCTCTCAAGGAACTCACAATATAGACACAGAAAAAGGCAATTTGGTAAACAAGGACAATCAAGTATGAAAAGGTGTACCGCGTGGAAAATGCTGTGGCTACACACAATAGGACATGTAGCCTAAAGGGACAGCCTTCCTGGGCCTGAAAAACGAGGATGGAAGAACCTGGAAAAGATGAAGTAGTCCAGTTAAAAATGCTGTTTCCAATTATTGTTATTTTTAAAAATTGAAACGTACTTCTATTAAACTAATGCATGTATACAGTGAAATCAAATAGTAGCATGAGGGCTTATTACAAAATAACAACCGTTCTTTGACCCCATTGGCAATCAGTTCAATCCTTTCAACTCTTTCTTATGTAATCATCTAAATTTTAAAATAATATGCATATACTGCTCTTTTCTTTTTAAGATTTTATTTATTTATTTGACAGAGACATAGCAAGAGAGGAAACACAAGCAGGGGAAGTGGAAGAGGGAGAAGCAGGCTTCCAGCTGAGCGGGGAACCTGAAGCGGGGCTTGATCCCAGGACCCTGGGATCATGACCCAAGCCAAAGGCAGACGCTAACACCTGAGCCACCCAGGCGCCCCTATACTGCTATTTTTGATTCATCAATTTTAGACATTATTATTATTGACTTCCTGTTATGGTGGTTAAGGATTTGGCTCTCCTGTAACTCTTTCTCACACACCTTCCATCCATTCTCTCAATAATTATATTACAAATTCTTGCTTAATTCATTGCTAATATTTATATTATGATGATATGATTATGTAAACATTCACCACTGAGCCAGGTGGTACTTTATGATTGTTTCCTTTCCTTTACATTTTTTTATTTTGTTTTTTACCAGAGTTAATAATTGACCTTTTTTTTTCATATGCTTAGTCTTTTATGTCCCTGTCACTACTTTTTTCCAAATACTTTGTCACATACTTACAGCATTTTTTCCAAACACAGTTTCAAACATTCTACCACTTCAGCATACCACTATACCATTCTACAGGTCATCTTTCTAACACCCTTCATCATTTTCCTCTAACCTAGACTGGTTGTTTTGTGGGTTTGCTGCCCAACTGTGCCCTGGGACTTCCTTTTTCATCATTCTGGAAATTGCTTTGGCCTCTGCCTGCATTGGATCTTGTTTCCTCTTCGTCATTCTTGTCCCTCTTCCCTGGTTTTGGTGAACCACATCTTCCAGTAGTTTCCCAAGAGTGTATGGGAGGAACTTTTTTGAGTGTGTGCTTCCCAATTAGGAAATATCCTTTTCTCTTCCTTATATTTGTCTGATAGTTTGGCTGGATATAAATTCTAGGATGATAATCACTTTCCCTAAGAATCCATTCCTCCAAACGTCTTCTAGCATCCAGGATTTCTTTTGTAGAAGACTGATGCCATTTTGATTCCTGACCCTGTTGTATTTTTTTTCCTGAAAGCATGTAAGATCCTTTCTTTATTCCTGACATTCTAAATTTCACAACTTTTATGCATTAGTAATAATCTTTTGCCAATGATTATGTTGGACATTCAGGGGCTCTAGAAGCTATAGTCATGTCCTTCAATTCTGGGCATTGTTCCTTCCTACTTTTTTCCCATCTCTTTTTCCTGTTCTCTTCTGGGACTCTTATTTGTTGGATTGATCCTCCAATTTTCTTACCCTTTCTCTCCTAGTATCTTTCTCTTTGTATTTTTCTTCTGCTAACTTGAAAAATTCTTTACCTTTTAATGTAATTCTTCTGTTGAATTTTTAATGTCCAATCTCTTGTTCTCCTTCTTGCTAATTTTTTGTTTGGTGAATAAAATTAATAGGGATATTTACTACAATATATAGACCCCTGCCCTCAACATGATTATTTTTTTAAACAGTATTCTATTCTTGTTTTATATATGTAGTAATTCTTACAAATTTTAGGATATTTATGATATACTTAATTTTCAGCATTTTCATCTATTCCTTGCTTTGTCTCTATTTTCTCTGAATGTTTTAATGGTCTAATGAAAATCTGATCTTTTCAAATTTACAAGGGAGCAGATGCTTATAGAACTTGTCTCAATTCTGTGGACACTTCTGCTTCTTGAAGAGAGTATATGGAAAATATTAATCTCTAAGGTCTACCAAACCTACAAAGGAGATACTCAAATCTGATTGGAAGCTATATACAGAGATGATGCTTGTTAGCTGGTGCTTGTTTTAGGTGGTTAGGTGATAAGCTTTTTGGTGGGAAACCTGCAAATGCCTGAATTTTAGGTCAGTTTCTCCAGGAAGATAAACACTTGGCTGTTGGCATTCTGAGAGTAGGATTGGGGAGGTAACTGGGATCTTTCTGCTTGCTGTGCAGATTCTCACCGAACCCTTCTTTTTCCTTTTCAGCATCCCACTATACCCACCTTCCACTGTGCCTGATGTTGTGGCATTCCAAGCTTCTTTGGTTCAGTTTTGCACCTAATAAACTTCTGGTTAGGAAAGGACAGTCAAATGACTCATGAAGTTAAGAAGATGGTGCAGGAACTCTATTTATTCCATATGTAAACCTTCACCAGGCCTCTTGTTTTCAGCCTGAGCTGCAGTATCTGCCTTCCCCTGCACCTGTTACAGAAACCTGTTGGGGTTCTGTAGTGTGGCTGAACTCACTGTTTCGTTATACCCTTCAGCAGTCAGTTTTAGCTTCCTCTAATTTGCTAATTAATTTGACACATCTGTATTTGACTTCCATCTTCTAAAAATGTGTTGACCTCTAATCTATCATTCTGGTGAAATTTGGGGAAGGAGGAGTAAAATATAATATAGATGATCTTTTATGAATCTAAACTGGATCATATTATCACGTTGCTTTATTTCACTGGCTTTGCATTGCACTTTGAATAAAATCCAACTTTCATTTCCTTCTTTCTGTTCATTCTGCCATACAAGGCTGGCCTGGACCTTGCTTCCCTCCTCACTGTTCCTTCTCACTCCATCTTCCTCATTCACCAGGCTCCAGTCTCATGGAGTCTCATCCAGTCTCATCTTAAACTCCTGTAAGATGCCATTTTTTCCCCCACTTTCAGCCAGTGTGCAGACTGCCCCCTTTGCCTGCATTGTTGTTCTTCCAGCTCCTTCTGTGATTTTACTGTGTCATTCTATAGATGCCAGCTTAAATGTCACCTTGCCTATGAGAGATTTCCTTACTATTTTATCTGAAGAGGTGTGCCACCCCCTCATTTGTTGCCTTCTAGCTCCTTGCACTTTGCAGTCATTTGTTTACTGTTTCTTATTTTTTTGTTGTTTTTGTTTTGCTCTTTCCTCCACTATTCAGCAGGTGCCCCAAAGGCCTTTATTCACTTGGAGTCTAGTGCAATATATATAGTACAGTCCTGGTATATAGGAGATGCTCTGCAAATATTTGCTGAATGATGGAAAAAAAATATTGGAAGTGCACTTTTTGAAGTTAGATGAGTATAGAATTAAAAGACCTCCATATTTCAGATAAACATTAAGGGTGATGGGAAGACATCTGAAATGTCAGCATTCTTAAAAGATGTCTTTAAGCTTCTAATCAAAGTCCTTTCAGTGTGTGCAAATTATAATTTCCCCATGTGTAGATAAATACCCAAGACCTGCCAAGAGTCTCTACTAAATCTCTTAGCTCCATCTGCTTCTCTTCCTCCCCAAAGCCACTGCTATCCATGTCTCCTCCTTGGATGACCTCTAATCCAGCTCCCTTTCCAGTTTCGTTGCCTCCAATTCATAGCCCATCCTATAGCCATAGTGAGTTTCCAGATGTGCAAATTGATATCACCTTCCAGTTGAGAACCCTTCATTGACTCCCCATTGTCCTCAGGATAAAAGCTAAATGCTTTAATGTGAGTCTGTACAATCTGGCCCCTGCCTGCCATGCCAGCATTCTCAACCTCAACAACCCCCACTCTCCCTGCGAGACTGACTGCCCTCCTTTCTCCAGACTCACCATGCCCCCAGCAGCCTTATGCCTTTTGCACACTCTGCTTCCTTCCTGTGGAACACCTGTCCCTCTCTTCTTTTAGCCTATGTCTATCTGTAAGTTAAGTCTAAATATAGGCTTCGCTTCTCTCTTGGGAATCTTCACTGATCCTCCAAGTTTGGATTGGTGGCCCTCCTGTATGTTTTTATAGATCTTATTCTTATCTATTTTGCAGGGTTTATCACCTAATATTGTAATTCTCTCTCTCTCTCTCTTTTTTTGGTATCTGTTTCTCTAATGCTTTAAGCGTCTGAAACATAGGAACCATATCTTATCTTTGTATCCTCATTAGGGTACTAAGGCAAATGAATGGGAAGCACTAAAGGGTGCTTGTTTTCAGATTCAGGCTTAGAGAACTTGGCTTTGATGAATTGGAACAGCAGGCAGAGACAGCAGAACTAGTTCTCACTTGGCTATATCGATTATGTGCCAGTGGTCCCACTGGTTTTGAATAGTCTTTGCTGTAGATGTACTTTGCCTTTCTGCAAATGCCATAATAATCTTCAGTGGGCCAGTTCCTCTCTTTGGGCTATAGCTATATTAGTGTAATATCACTGTTATCAAGAGAAAAGTGGGAGCTGACCTCCTGAGGAACAGGGATGGCTCCCTGGGAGGGGTCTGGGCCTTGGAGGTGCAGTTAGTATTGGGTCTGGTTAGCTGGGAGTCATGGTTATCCTGTCTGTCCAAACTTCAGTACCACTATGGGGACTTCAGGGGTTGGTGGGATCCTTTGTATCAAGAACTTCTTTTCTTGGGACGCCTGGATGGCTCAGTTGGTTGGACGACTGCCTTCGGCTCAGGTCATGATCCCAGAGACCCAGGATCGAGTCCCACATCGGGCTCCCAGCTCCACAGGGAGTCTGCTTCTCCCTCTGACCTTCTCCTCGCTCATGCTCTCTCACTGCCTCTCTCTCAAATAAATAAATAAAATCTTTAAAAAAAAAACAACTTCTTTTCTTAATAATGCTGAAGGACCTCATTAACATGAAATTTTAAAAAGGCAATAAAAGCATTAATTGAGAAGAACTAAAGATTACTGTAAGCATATATCACATAGTCACTAGAGTGTGGTTCAGATTGTTTCTGTTCTTTTTTCTTTCATTCCCTCATTAATAAACATTTAGTGAGGTCTGTTACTGTATTAAGTGCTAAGCTATCAATGAAGAATAAGACTTAACTTTATCTTCAAAGGAACTCAGAGAATCTAGATCTGATTTTTGTCTTTTCTGAGTCTTCATCTCCAGGGTCTCCACTGTGCTGGTTCATCGTGGTATATGTCGTAAGGACCTATTTAGCCAGAGCAGCTCCATCCTGACCCTGTCCCCCCCACCCCCCTCAGGGAACTTACTTAAAAGCAAGTCCTGGAAACCAGTCCTAGGTAACAAAGCCCAAATAGAAGGGTGGGTCAGGCCAGGTGGAGGTATCCAATTGGTGGGGGCTCCTACTGTCTCCCTAGCTACCAAGGAGTATTGGCCATGCCCTTGGGGTGCCTTTTAGGTGCCAATTCTGACCAAGGTGATAGGCTAGTTCAAATATCTACTACAGGGTAAATTGTAATTCAATTGGTCACTTATGTGTGACCTAGCAGGACTGTGCAGCTTTCTCTATGTTACAATCTCATTGGCCACCTGTGCGTGGCCAGGCCCAGCCACATGGCCTTTGCCCTTAAAAGCTAGTCTGTGAAGCAGAAAGAGGTCGCCTCTTTGCAGGAGACGGCCCTGGCCAGTCAGTTTGATTCTCGGTGCTTGGCACGAAATAAAGCTTTGCTTGACCTTCTCTTTGTATCAGTCTCGCTCCTTTGACCATGGACCTAACAACGTGGACCAGCCCCTCAAGATTCTTTGCAAACTGACCCTCACCTCTCCTCCTTCACCCTCAGCTGCTTCTCCCTGCCCTGCATACCTTATCCTCTTGCCAGCCAGACCTTCACAAACACACTGCGTACCTTCTGCTTCTCCTTCTGCTTCAGTGTTGACATGTCATCAAAGCACAATCTTTGCTGCGTTTGCCTTTTAATTCTTGTCTTCCTTCCGTCCCCTAACAGAGCTCTTTGTATTCTCTCTGGCCTTCTGTAGCACCTACTGAAGGCTCTGAGGGAGTGATTCTTAAGCATATGGGGAGCTTGTTCACAGTGTAAGTGTCTGAGTCCCACTTCTAGAACTTCTCAATGTCTGGGATGAGGTTCAGGAAGTGTGTTTTGGAGAAACCTTCCTGGGTAAGTCAGATATATTATCTCTGTGTGAGAACCATGGTTCCAAGTGTTAGGGTTATAAGACATCACATTCCATATCTGTTTTTCCTATGTATATAACTTTCTAATCACACTAGTTTGAGGTTGTCTCAAGGTAGAACAATGACTACGTTATTTTAAATTTTGGCACAGAATACATATAGGAACTGAAAACATTTTGCTATTAAGTGGTAGCTCTAGGGAAGAGGGATAAGCGTATGTATCAAGTACTTCAATAGGAATTTGTTTTTCTCGTATAAAACTCTTAGTAATTTACAAAAACCAAGTTACAGATGGTGCTTACCAAGAACAATACCAGATGATTTTTCAAAATATCTTAAAAGATGTCCCAATATTAAGTCCTAGGATTGCCTCTTCTCTATAACCTTGCCTTCTCCTTGGGGAGTGTATGAGGTCATTATGAGGCCCATTGAGTATCACATCCTCTTTTTCTGAGTCATCTAAATGAAGAGACAGCATGCAGTGAAACTTTCTTTCACTGTTCTTGTCTAGACAGAGATAATTTTTAAAAAAATCAATAGTAAAACATTCTTGAATGCCAGTAGATAACATCATATATTGTTTGATGTACATTTGAATTTATTTTGCAAAGACCCATCAAAAAATGAGTTCAGAACAAGATTCGAGTTTAGTTTCAATAGTAATTGGCGCTATTTGGATATTGTGTGTGATATCCATATTTTTAACACTTTTGTCCTGAATAAAGTTGGTGTTATAAGATGTGCTTCTGAACCAACACTATAGCAAGAATTAGGGATGAACTCATTCTAAGGGAGATGTCTTGCAACTCCTCTAATAATCTGGCAGTGCTTGTGGAACCCGGCATTTAGTCAGTGCTTCCTAGATATTTAATGAATAGTTGTTAGTGAAGTTGTTTCAAAGAACTAATAGTGCAAGTGTCCATCAATGACAGTAATGTTACCTAATCCTCCAGCAGTAAGGGATAAGCTTCAAGTGGTTCTTTTCCAGATAATGTGAACGATATGCATTGCCCCATCTAGAGTGCTGCCAGATCTAACAAATAAAAATAAAGGTTGACTTGTTAAATTTGAATGATTATATATAGTAGATAAACAATGAGCACATGTACACACTTATGCCAAGACATTTTTCATTATTTATCTGAAATTCAATCTAACTGGCATCCTATGTTTTATATGTCAACCCTAGCCTTACCTAAACTCTCTCACTCTGCTCCCCACCCCTGCTCCAGGACTAGGCAGGCCTACTAGAATGAGAAATGCCTTCTGTGTCCCCCTACCAGAACAAAAAAGTACTCCTAACTGACATACAATATCTTCATTAGAAGCTGCTTCTGATCATTGGAGCATACACTTCCTGTGCCTGATAAAGCAGAAAATTATTTCTTGATTGAAAGATCCATAAAAACTACATTTATTGTACCTCTAAATACAAGAAGAGCAGGTTTAGTGTGACCAGTTGGAAGGTACTGCCAGAAGCAAAATGGGAAAACAGGTCGCTATTTTATTTTTTTTAATTAAAAAAAATTTTTTTTAAAGGTTTATTTATTTATTTATTTGACAGAGAGAGAGAGAAAGAGAGAGATCACAAGTAGGCAGAGAGAGAGGCAGGCAGAGAGGAAGGGAAGCAGGCTCCCTGCCTAGCAGAGAGCCCGGTGTGGGGCTCAATCCCAGGACCCTGGGATCATGACCAGAGCCAAAGGCAGAGGCTTTAACCCACTGAGCCACCCAGGTGCCCCCAGGATGCTATTTTAAATAGCTTACAAGGACTTCTACCCTTGTAACCCCGCCTCAGCTCAGAAGATTAAGGCAAGTTCTCCGAAGTCTCTGGAATGGAAAAATTTACTTCCCCGACCTGCAGACACTGAATTTCGACGGAATTACCAAGTTCCAGCTAAAATTCCCGAGTTGCAGGATTTTAGTTTCAAATATGGATGCTACTCAAGCCTACCAGTTGCTTCTCAGGGTCTAGGTAAGTAAGTATACCTGTAGCTTTGAAAGCAAGTTCAGAGATTCTGTTCTTGTTCCAAGATTCTTCGGCATGCAGGGCCCCGGGAGGTAATCTTGGTAATAGTTACGAAGAATTCCAGTTATCTCTGCATCCCTGCAAGGAATCAAAACTATGTCTAGCTTCAAACCCAAGGAATGAGTAAGTCTTGGAAAAGAACTGATTGTGTATACTATGAAATGAGTATATGCTCTGCCTTGTGGTGGGGAGGCGGCGGTGGGGGGGGTGCGCGGGTGCAGGGCGGGGAAGCAGTTGTTGGAATTGGAAAACAAAAGGAAGGCTTCAGTTGCTATAAAATTACCAAAGAAGAGACTGGGTAGGACTCAAATTAGGCTTGTCAGTTATCCACTGGAAGTTTAACCACGTGGTACATCTATCAAATATCTTCAGATTTGACAACCACTCTAATGATCCTGATTCCTATTGTTTTCAACAGAAGAGTTTTTAAAAGTCCCATGGCCAAGCCACCTCGAAGCTACTGGTTAAATGTATAATTTGGTGTCAGTCTGAGATAGTGATCTATTCCTAGCATGGAGTTGGAATCAAGTAGTGCTGTAGACAAAAATCACAGGGATAGAAGCTTAGCATCTCAAGGTTAGAAGACAGCCTAGAAATCACTTCATCTAGATCCTCACATCATATGGGAATCCCCTCTATGCCGTCCTTGTCAAGGGGTGATGTCATCACTTTTGGGGGGAGTGCCCCACCCCCAAGACAACGCTTTCATTTTTGGATACTGTTGGAAGGTTCTCAACAGCTGGAACCTCCCTTGCTTAAACTTTGGCTTTGGTTCTACTTTCTCCCACCAGCTGGTGGTCCCTATAAAAGGGACATGTAGAATCAAAAGCAGTATTTTAGGTGTCCTTAAAATTGTATTACAAAGATTGGGCATTTTGTAGAAATTAGGGTCTTCTATCACATTTTCATTGCTTTTTTTTTTTTTTAAAGATTTTATTTATTTATTTAACAGATCACAAGCAGGCAGGGAGGCAGACAGAGAGAGAGAGAGAGGGGAAAGCAGGCTCCCCGCTGAGCAGGGAGCCGGATGCGGGGCTCGATCCCAGGCTCCTGAGATCATGACCTGAGCCGAAGGCAGAGGCTTAACCAACAGAGCCACCCAGAAGCCCCTGCTTTTTTTTTTTTTGCCCCAATAATTCCATGACTATCAGAACCCACATTAAATGAACAATACTCAGAATCAAACAAATGATTTTGATTTTGCTTGCACATGATACATTAGTCTGAATTATTTATTAGTCTAAATGTGTAATGAGTGCTGGCTGGACGTATTCTCACTGCTCATCTGCACACACCTGTGTCACTGAGGGACTCCTCTTAAGGTGTCACCTAGTCTGTGCAGGAGATGGCACGAAAGAGAAAGCAGCTTCTATGAAGGCATTTGTTTACTAAGGAGCTGGTGAATGTTACCATCCCACTATGCTGACCTGCAGAAGAGTTGAGCTCAGGGAGAACTTTTCTGAGAATGGTAATCACACTTGTGTCTCTGGCCATCAGCCCCAGTCACCCCCCTGCTAGCATCCGCCGTCCTGAGTCCCAGCAGCTCTGCATAGCCTGACTCATGGGAGGAGTGTCTTCTACTGTGGCTCGCTTTCCAGTACCTAAAGGATGTTGACTAAACTCCAAGTGGGGCTCAGGGCTATTGGGGGTATGTTTGACAATTAAGGGTGGGAATTCTTTGCTCAGTGACAGCCTCCGTGTCTTTCCTTCCCCTGTGTCCCTCTAGTCCCTGCTGTGCTGCACAGTCACATGAGGAATCAAGAACATACAAAGAAGCAGACTATATACCAAAGCGATTACGGAAAATCCTATCTGGATTTCTTAATGATTTTAGACTCATTTACTCCCTCTCAAGTCACAGAGTACCTTCAGGGTGTTTCTTACAAAGGTAGGAGGAGGTCTCGAGTTACTATTGAATGAATTTACAGATAGTAATATGTTGCTTTTCATGCCAAATAGAAATCGTTCCAATGTTTAGCCACTGGAGCTAAATGCCCACAAGAAGATAAACACTCACTGCCTCAAAGAAATCCCATAGTTCTGTGTAAACCTCAACACACTGAAAATAAATTTGTCTTAAAAGAGGCCCCAGGGACTGTAGCCCCCCTTATTAAAAAAGAAACATCTAGCCTTTCGCTCCTTTCTGATCTCACTCATTTTGCTCCTTCAGCTTCATGGTTGCATTTCTCCAGGATGATCTCTGGGTTTATTACAGTGAAGTGACTTCTTCTGTGGGTGTTTATGCTGTCTCACAGTTTTGTTTTATCTTACATAATCTTTATTGCCTGTTTGATGGTACTTTTGGTGATAGGCTTTTTAGGGTACATGAGAATCTCTGTGTAGAACATCCTCCAAAAGGGCGAAGGCCATTCTTGGGGCAGTGTTAGTTCATTCTGTATTACAAAGACTTATCCCCGCTCTGGGCCTGGGGACTGGAATCTGCTTGGGAGCATCTCAGGGACGGCTTGTCAGTCTGTGCACGTGTAAAATGTCAACTCAGAGAATAGGAGTTGGAGGAGAGGAGACGAAACTCTTCTACCAGCTGCCCTCAGGATCCATTGCTGTTGATCACACTTGCTGTTACTCTCCATTTTTGAGCATATGCCCCCATGCAGACATTTATTTATATAAAGAATATTCATACACCACTAAACTAGTATATTATGTAAGTTATAAAACATACTAAATGCTGAAGAAAGAAGTAAAAAGCAATATAATATGTTATAGAACATAAATATGTAGAATATAAACACAGGTTCTAATATTTCTTCCCGTATCCCATGGACCACCTTCGACCTACCTCTTGGTACTTCAGGCTATGTGGCAGCCACTGCCTTGTTTTATGCCCTGTGGTCAGGCTTGACTTGGAATGTCCACCAGGTCCTCATTAACTCCAACTGCTCCCTGCCTCCTAGCTGTCTTGGGTCCCCAATCTCTGTATTTTGCCTGTCCCCAGCTACAATAAGAAGAGCTTGGTCTTCTGAAATCCTCTCTGAAACCCTTTAATGCTAGGATCTTGTGCCCCACACAAAACTGAAACCCTACTGTAGGCAAGTCTGGTGAGGGGGTGCGCATGGGTGTGTATGTGTGTGTAAGCAGGGGAAGAGGATACCTTGCATGATTGCAGACTGAGGGTTGATGGCCCAAAGGCCATTAAAAGAGCTCAGATGTTGGGTTTCAAGAAGTACTAGAAGCAGGTGTTTTGCCTCATTCTAAGGCACAAGCAGAAGCCTGTGTTTGCCATCAGGAGCCTGGTTCCTCTCAGCAGATGCTTCTGGGCCAGTTTGACCCCTCAGAAGGAAACAAGAGGCTCCTTGAAGTCAGCTGCTCAGATCTTGCAGGGAAGCAGAACAGAAGCTCCCCATCAAGCCCCAGCCTGCTTCCCATTGCTTTTCCTAGCTTGGGTTCGTATATATAAAACCGTAGTCCGCATTTTGTAATGGACCCCTTTCACCTCTGGAGTCACATCTGTTTGACCCCAAACAGATGAGTGCACCCAAAGCAGACGATGCTTCCAACTGCCCAGGGACTTGAAATGCAGGTAGCATTGAGGCTTCTCTGCCTTCGTGGAAAAACCAGGTGGCTGCTGGCACCTCCGTGTGTGTGATTTGTAATCGAGCCTTGGTGGTGCCCCCCGAGGGTGAACCAAGGACGCCGCAGGTACTTTGACAGCCTCTGCTCTACTCGGATCTACCTTCTCCAAGATTCCTAGCATAAGCTGATTCAGTTGGACTTTTCCAGTTGGGTTTTCTCCCCAAACAAATGAGACATGATCTATTACCTAACAAGGTAGCTTTAGGGCCAATCTAGGCCTTGGTTGCTTTTCAGGTATCCTGTTGTCCTGGGGCCCTCAGGATGGCACTGGGGGCAGGTACCTGGATGCTCAGGCCCCAGAGCCTTGCCATTTTACACCGACTAGGGCCTTTATAGGATCTACAGGTTTTAGTTTCTCTTTCCTAGTTTTGCTTTCGAATGACCTACTCCTCAGCCAGCTATGCTAGAGGCTGACAAGCAAGTAGGAGGTTCCCTTTGAATTATTATGCCCCCAAACTCTTGTCATTTTCTAGTCATTTAATTGTCATTAGTGTCTGGGATGACACTAATGCTTTTCGGACGGTGAGTGTCTCAACAGAGCTCCTGCATGGTAGGGCTGAGCCAGTATGCAAGAGAATAAAAAACTTGGCAGCTACACTAGGCTGGATGAATTATTACCACCTTGCTTAAAGTATTTTGCTGGATTCTCCCTCTTAGAGAGTATTGGGGCCCAGAACAGGTACGTTTTGAAAGAGAGGGGAAGGGAAAGGATGCCCATCATGGCCCAAGTCAGGGGGCAAGGGAGATGGTGTAGTGAGATGGGGGAGAGAAGATTCCAGGAAGACAAGATAAAGCTGGGGAAGTAAGAAAGGAGGAGCAGCTGAAGGCAAACCTTTTGTTTCCAGTAATCCTGTGTATCGTTATTTGGTATTGCGTTCTCTATTATAACTTGAGAGATTTGAACTAACTGTCTTTAGTGGCCATTCTGTTTTCAGAATTGTCTTAATCTCTAAGAGATTCAGACCACCCAACAGCTTACTCTTTGGGCCTCCGTTATTTATTGGTAAAGACTGTCATCTCCCTACTTATCTCCCCCCCCCCTTTAAAAAACAAAATTATCTAAATCTGGTTTTCAGAGTCTTTCAGCTATCTCCCTCCCCATCTCTTCCACTCAAAACTCCCATGCATATGGTTATCCAAATAGTAATTTCTTCCTAGGGTGTGATTCAGTATTGTTCGGAATATATCCACTGACTGGAGGAATTTCATTGACAGAATAAATCACTTGATATAAAGATAAATAAAAAACAAATCCTCCCTTTCAAAGAACTCATCATCAGGTATGGGAGACAGACACATAGGTGTAATGTGATAAGCTCTGTAATGAAGTAGTCGTTGGGTGTATTAGAAGTCTGCAAGGGGTACACCCCTGCCCCTGTGGATTGAAAGAGCATTAGGGAAGGCTCCTCTGAGGAGGCCTCTTTTAAGGGTCAAGGGCAGATCAGCAAGACAAGGAGAAGCAGGGCCATTCAGAGGGAGCAGAGGGAACAGAATAAACAAAAACATGGAGACATGAATCTCCATCTGTACATAATAAATACAGGTAGTATTTGAATTGCAACTGATAGCCTTTTTGAATAGTTGTTTAAGTTGATATTAAGTTTGATACCATCTCATCTTTTTTATTCATTCATGCTGAAGTTGATTCATCTTATATGCTTATCTTTGACATAAGAAGGATTTGTGTTTATTCATTTGCTCGCTTATTTAAAATTAACTCTTTGGTGTAAGATTTAACATAGAGACTGTTGGGGTCCGTTATCAAAGGAACAAGACTGAGACAAAGTGAAAGTTATGTGAAGCCTTATTCTATACCAAGCATTAGAAGTCAGTCTGACCGGCCAGGGCCGCCTCCGAAGAGAGCGACCCCCTCCCGATCTCACAGGCTGGTTTTATAGGGCATAACCAAAGACCCAAGGTACGTGGCTTCTATTGTTAAGGCGTTTACTCCCAGAATCGATACCCGGAACCATACCAGGAACTACTGGGGTGTTTATTCCCGGAATGAAGTCCGTGGATGTAAACAACAATATGGCTACCTAGGCAATATGGAGTTGCTCTGGCTAAGCAGGCCCTAATAGTTAAACAGGTTTTAACATTAAATTGGCCCTAACAAGACCTTTTAGACTTAAAATGACAAGGACTGAAACTAGCAAATGTTGAGAATACCGAGACATCTGTTGCTGGTAGGCATGTCAAATAGTAGCATCAGTGTAATATTCATAACAGATCTGGCAGTTTCCCATAGAATTAAACATATATCTTCCCCAAGACCCAGAAATTCTATTTTTGGGCATTTACCCAAGAGAAAAGAAAACATGTATCCACTGAAGGACTTCTACAAAAATGTCTGCAGCCACTGTTTTCTTAATAGTTCCAAACTGGATATGACACAAATTTCCACCAACAGCAGACTGTGAAAAACTGGTATATGCACAAAATGAAAAACTGCTAGGTAATTAAAAAAAAAAAAAAAGAATCAGTTATCACTGTAGTCAACAACATGAACTTCAAAAACATGATGCTGAGTGAAAGAAGCCAGACACAAGATCTTACGTTTTGTGTGATTGCCTTTATTCAAAGGGCTCCAACAACAGGCAGCACTTCTCTGTGATAAATGAAATTGGAACAGTCTGTCTTGGGGGGGGAGGGGTGTTGACTGGGAAGGAGCATGACAGTTCTTTTTGGAGCAGTGGCAGTGCTCTTATTATATGGGTACGAGTTACATGCATGCAAGTATCAACCCATCAAACCGCTCATGAAAGACCAGGATACCTCAATTTAAGACAATGCTGAGGTCAAAAAAGATATGGAGCAACGTGGGGATGTCAGGTCACAAAAACAAAGAACCAGAAGAATTGGAGAGTAAGCCAGAACCACACACACACACACACCCCTAATTTTTTTTTTAAAGATTTTATTTATTTGAGATAGAGAGAGAACACGAGTGGGGTGGAAGGGCAGAGGGAGAGGGAGAAGCAGGCTCTCCACCGAGCAGGGAGCCTGATGTGGGGCTCGATCCCAGGACCCTGGGATCATGACCTGAGCCGAAGGCAGAGGCTTTAACCCACTGAGCCACCCAGGCGCCCCCACACTCCTGATCTTTAGACCCCAGCTGACACTGAGCAAGGTCACAGGGACACTGCACATGATAACATGGTACCACTCCCATTCTTCCTTTCTTTTGGTTTCTGCTGCACGGATGACAATTGCTAGGAGCGAGAAAAATTTTACAGCCCCACTCTGAAATATTAAAAAGATATATATATATATATATATATATATATATATGGAATGAGAATTAGGGAACTATAGCTGTTCAGAACTGGACAAAATTCCTCTTACTTTCCAGATGAGGATGTGGAGGCCAGGGAATTGAAGGGCCCTCTCATGGTCAGTTGTCAGTCAAAGATAGCAAAGTACACCAACGGTTGGTAGGTAGAAAAACAGCCCCAGCTTCGAGGAAACTCTGGGAACCATAGCCTGTATTGGTTTTTTTGGTCATCACTATTTATTACTATGTTCTTGGTCATAAAGGGTAAGGCAGACCAGGCCCTGTCTAGGTGCTTCATACACAGCATTCCTAATCCAGTCCAACAACTATACAAGGTGAGTCCTACTTATGTACTCAAAGATGAGGAAATGAAGGAATGGAGAAGTCACATGATTTGCTAATGCTCCCCAGGACAGAAAAGAAACCTGAGTCAGCGTCACTCAAAACACCATACTTTTTCCAGGAAGCCTTGCAGATCCTTTAAATTTTTTTTTTTAGGGGTGCCTGGGTGGCTCAGTGGGTTAAAGCCTCTGCCTTCGGCTCGGGTCATGATCCCAGGGTCCTGGGATCGAGCCCCACATGGGGCTCTCTGCTCAGCAGGGAGCCTGCTTCCTCCTCTCTCTCTCTCTGCCTGCCTCTCTGCCTACTTGTGATCTGTCAAATAAATAAATAAAATCTTAAAAAAAATTTTTTTTAAAGATTTTATTTATTTATTTGGCAGAGAGTAGAGAGATCACAAGTAGGCAGACAGGCAGGCGGGGGAGTGGGGGAGAGCAGGCTCCCTGCTGAGCAGAGAGCCGATGTGGGGCTCAGTTCCAGGACCTTGGGATCATGACCTGAGCTGAAGGCAGAGGCTTTAACCCACTGAGCCACCCAGGTGCCCTGATCCTTTAAATATTAAGTTTACTCTTTTTTAATCCATAATTATACTCTTGTGAGTTTTTAGGTGTTACACATATACCCTTTGATTATTTTGGTCTTATCCAATTTGTCTCTAGATTATTATTATACAATACTTGCCTCCTTCCTAGAATTCTCTATTTAGCACTTAATAGTTAAATGGAAACCTTCATCCTATTTTTCTTTAATTTTCAGACAGACAAATTCTCGATCGCTTTCTCCGCTCTCACCGTGACTTTGGCATGGGACAGAAAAATAAAGGAAACAGTTCAAATGAAAAAAATAGAAAATCAATAAAAGCACTGGATCATTTTCTCAATAATGGAAAAAAAATCTAAATTGTTCCAAATAATATATTCATGGATTTATGTAATTTTGTTTTGTTTTATTTTGTTCTTAAACAATAAAATCATTTAAGGCCATAAATCCTCCCCCCACCAATGTATCTAGTAGGTTTTGCTATAATTTTTTTCCTTTTCTCTTCTGAGTACTTACTTTATGGTTTCAATTTTGATTACATCTCTGACCTAGAAATAATGTAGAAGAGGCTTTTTAGTTTTCCAAAAATTAGAGGATTTTTTAAAAACTTTTTATTGTTGACTTTCTATACAAAAGTTTAAAAAAAATCTTTGTTTTGGGAAATTTAGCAAAGTTTCCTTTTATGCTAAGTGTGTAATTTTTATATTACATGAATATAAGAGAAAAAAATGTATGGTTTATTGTATTTCTCAAATCCCTTATATCTTTGCTTTAATTGTATACTTGAACTGTCAAATTCTGAAAGAATAATATTAAAAACATCCCACAGTAAAAATGTTTCCATTACTTTTCTTGTATTTCTGGGGTTTCCTGTATATTTATATACTATATATTACATATACATTTATATTTGTGTATATAAATATATAACATATATAGCTGCTATGTTTATCAATGTTTTTGACTCACATAGAGCTTTTTCAGTGATTAATTTTTTCCCCTCATTACATGCTATTCCTCTTTGACTTCATTAATAATTTTGGCCATGAGTTACATTTTAATTGATATTAAGGTTGCCATTCACACTTTGTTTTTCTTTACCTTTTCTTGGTATACATTTGCCTTCCCTTAATTTCCAATCTTTCTTTGTAAATTTCTTTCAGTTTGCTGTTAGAAATACCTTATGTAGGGGTTTTATATTATAACTAATATAAGAATTTAGTCGATAGTATACAATAATTATGATGCTTGACATACTTGGTTTTATGATTTCCATATTGTTTTTTCTTATTCTTTGTTGTTCTTTTTAGTCTTACTTTTCCTAATTTTCTTCATTTTTTTCTTACACTGTTAATTTATTTTTAGAGAGAGAGAGAGAGCGCGAGAGAAAGAGAGCGTGAGTAGGGGGAGGGACAGTGGGGCTACTGCAGAGCCCCACTTGGGGCTCAATCCCACAATCCTGAGATCATGACTTGAACCAAAATCAAGAGCTGGATGCTTAACGGACTGAGCCACCCAGGTGCCCCTTACACTGTTAATTTTTAAATTATACTATTTTTCACTATACTAGCAATTTTTTAAAATCACACATGAGCATTGCTAAATTTGGATTTCTCTATTAATATATAAAAATTACACTTTCCTATGCTTCCATATCTTTTCCTTATAATTCTGCCCTTCTCCAGCTTGAGAGATCATCTTTAATTTCCCATCCCATATCGTACTTCCTACTCCCATCTGAGCACTCACACAGATAGTTTGGAATTATTGCATCAAGCTTTTCTTAGGGATTTCCTTACAATTTCCTGTCCTATTTAAAGAAGACTTAAAGCATATAAATTTTCAATCATATCATCAGTATCATCCATTTATGTTTAACTATCACTTATTCATGCATTATCTTGTTTTCCCAAATGACTAGACCCATGCTCTTAGTTTTATTCAGTTAGAATAGTTTCTATGTATTTCCTCACATGGGTTACAAGGGTGGTGACATGTTGAATCCTTACTTGTCCCAAAATGTCATTCTTTTGATTAAATGATATCTTGCCTGGGTATAGAATTCTTAGAACTTCAGTTTTCTCAGTAGTCCACAGTCATTCCATTGTCTTTCGGTTGAGAGTATAATTTGTAAGTCAAATACTGGTCTGGTTCAATTATTGCCATAAGTGATCTGGGCTTTTGGTTTTGTTTTTCTGGAAGTTTATAAGATTTTCTCTTTACCTTTGGAATACTTCAGTAACTTTTTGAGGCTGTGTTCCATTTCATTTGGAATTTTTCTTTAACTTCAGGTAATTTATTTCACATTTTTTTATTATGCCCTTTCTTCTCTATGTTACTCTCTATGATACTTCTTTCTTTCTGAATATAATATTTTAGAGGAGAAGCTTCCTGGATCTGTCTTTTGAGTCTTTTTGATTTTTTGTTTATAGTTTCCTTTTTTTTTGTATTTTA
Organism: Mellivora capensis; assembly: GCA_004024625.1. Lineage (NCBI taxonomy): Eukaryota > Metazoa > Chordata > Mammalia > Carnivora > Mustelidae > Mellivora > Mellivora capensis. Next base: position 61,076 of record PISX010003981.1, read on the forward strand.
TTTATTTACTCATTTATTTTTATTCTGTTCAGTTAGCATATTGTACATCATAAGTTTTTGTTGTAGCATTCAATGATTCATTATTTGCACCTAGTGCTCACTGCATAATGTTTTTGACATGTGTTGTATATTTCCTCCTTTTGGCCACCCAGAACATCAGTTTGGTTCTTAGCAATGAATGTTGTGTTTATCCTTTTTTAAAATCCAGGCATCAAATTTTATTTTACCATTAATTTTATAAAGGTTAGGTCAGTCCTTTGGGGCCTCTGAGCCAAGAAAAATGAGCCTTAGAGGAAGGATGGTTTTTGTGTGTTTACTGGATGAGCAGTGGGGGGGCTGGGCTAACACAGAAGGGGTTCACTTGCTACTGAAGTGCTCACAAAAGTCCCATGCTCCCTCCAGGCTGCTCCAAGAATGGGACTGACTGCACAGACTGAGTAAAGTTTATTCTAATTGCAAACTCCTCCAGATTTAATATGGTTATCTAAGGGTAGCTTGTATATGGTTAGTATATGTTTTTATCTATGGGTAGCTTGTTTAAGAACCACAAGCCATGAGGGGACATGTATGGCCATTCTGGAAGGCATAGTCCTACATCTGCCCATCTGGACCTATCAGAGAAGCCTGAAGTCTGAGATCCTTGTTGTGGGCTCCAGCAGACTGCCTTCTCCCATGGCTCTGTGCCTGCTGCTCTCTCATGGCACAGGGTTCAAGGAAAACAAGATTTGTGTCTACTTCAAATCTCCGAACAACGTGCAGCTTCACATACAGCCCAGCCTCTCTCAATAGTGTGCAGTTCGGTTGTTGTGAGGCGTTGGAGTGTAGCCTTGTCTGCTTTTCTGGAAGTCCTGTGGGGCATCTCCCCTCTGCTCCCTTCCCTGAATGACAACTGCCAGCAAGATTTACATGGAGGGGGCGCTTGACCACTAAGGTTTTTATGGGTCTCTTATTTGGACCTGTTCCACTTTCCACTTTCATTTTGTATTGAAGCAGTAACATCCCCATGGTGTCTCTTTCTTTCAGATGGGTGATTTTCTACCTATGAGCTGGTGTTTGCCGCACTTTAGCAGTTGTGGGCCAACACCTGAACATCAAGCTGCTGTTGATGTCTTTCTTGGAGTACTAGGGATTTAGCTGTGGCCAGCCCATAATTTCACATGGATTCTTTCTTGGTTTAGTGTGTGTGGTGTGGACTTCCTGACTACTTTCATGACACTCACTCCCCAGCATGGTCCACAATCCCTTGGGATCTTTTTCTTTTTTTTTTTAAGATTTAATTTATCTATTTGACAGACAGAGATCACAGAGAAGCAGGCAGAGAGAGGGGAGGAAGCAGGCTCCCTGCTGAGCAGAGAGCCCGATGCGGGGCTTGATCCCAGGACCCAGAGATCATGACCTCAGCCGAAGGCAGAGGCTTTAACCCACTGAGCCACCCAGGCGCCCCTCCCTTGGGATCTTGAGTCACATATCAAACATGAGTAGCCACTTCAGTCAATGTTTATTGAACAACTTCTCTATGTCAAGCAGTGTTTTTAGGTAATGGGAATTCATTAGTAGTGAAAAGAAAGATATGGAGCATACATTCTAGAGTGAGGGACAGATCATAGGTAAAAACGGACATAATTATGGAATATAAGTGCTCACAAAATATGAATGGTGCTGTGATAGAGAATAATGAGAGGCTTCTACGGGGAAGGATCATATAAGCTGAGTCTTTAAGAGGAGAAAGATCGGGGTGCCTGGGCGCCTCTGTTGGTTAAGTGTCCAACACTTGATTTCCACTCAGGTCATGATCTCAGGATTGGGAGATTGAGCCCCATGTCAGGCTCCATGCTCAGTGAGGAGTGTGCTTGGGATTTTCTCTCCCTCTCTCTCTGCTCCTCCCCCGATCGCTCTTTCTCTAAAATAATAAATAAATCTTTAAAAAAAAAGAGAGAAAGAGCAAACCAGGTGAAGAGATGAGGCAACAGCTTTTCAGGCTTGGGAAACAGCAAGGCACGGCCATTCTGGTAGGAAAAATCTTGACCTGTTCTAGAAACTGGCAGAATGCTGAGTGACTGAAGCATGGGGAATTGGCTGGGCACATGGTGCAGAGGGACAGTCATAGAGAAGGAGGCCAAGGAGACAAGGCTCAGATCACGCACGGCCTGAGTGCCACTGATTCTTGGCAGTATTGGTCTCTGTTCTTGTTTCTGTGCTCCAGATTACTTAATACATTTCTGTTGACTCAAGTTGTAGATCACTCATGAACATGGCTTGGTTGGATGCTAATCCTCCTCTTCAAACTTGGCTGGTAAAACTTTGGCTAGGACTGGATTTTTTAGACACTGCACACCACGTAGATGCATCTTAGGCTTTCCACCTACCTTCAGGAGAAAGCTCCACACTCTGGGACTCCCAAAAGGGATCGCTCACCTCCCTCCTAAAATACTTTTTTTAATGTTATAAAGTTTACTCTTTGTGAAGTTCTATGGGTTTTGACAAAAGCATAGAGTCATTGTACAGAATAGTTTCACCACCCTAAAATATCACCTGGGTTTCACCTATTCCATCCTCCCTCACTCTTCCCAAACTTCTTATTGCTTCTTTTGGAAATGGTTTTGGTATTCTAAGGGCAGGAGGGCCAAGAAAAGCCACACCAAATCTATTGCCTCATGGCAGACAGCCTGCAGACGAGTATTACCATGGACATGAATGGATGGACATGAAACGGCATGCTACATACAGTTGTAGAATAGGTAAGTGGCTGCCATTTTAGAGCCACACATTCTGCCTATAAATACAGTAGTGAGATGGGTAATTTAACTGATTTCTTCTTGAGGCACTGTGGGAACTGTGGTATTGATTATCTGCAATTCTTCATCTCTTTCTGTATGTATCCACACCCTTAGCTATGCAACTTTGTAGCCTCTCCTACCAAGTTTGGAACTTAGTTCTCAGCCTTTGCCAGGGAGCTTGGCCATGTGACTTGCTTCAGCCAGTGGGGTGGTAGCGGACATAATCCCGCCCTCCTTTCAGGAGGAGGATGAGAGACTTCTTGAAGGGATCTACTGCTATGGTTTGAATGTTTGTGTGTCCCCAGTTTCATACGTTGAGATCCTAATCCTTGAAGTGATTATGAGTCGGTGGGGCCTTTGGAAGGCAAAGCCCTCATGATTGGGATTAGTGTTCTTATAAAACAGGGCCCACAGAATTCCTGGCCCCTTCTGCCTTTGAGGGCCCCAAGACAGCTATCTGAGCCAGGAAGCTGTCACCAGACACCTAATCTGCTGGCCCCATGATGTTGGAATTCTAGCTTCCAGAACAGTGAGAAATAAATGATTCTTGTTTATGTACTACCGAGTTTATGATATTTTGTTATAGCAGCCCAAATGGACTCATACAGCTACCCCAGCTGAACTACCCTAGTGACCCACAAACAAACTGTGAGTGAGAAATAAATGGGTTTTGTTGCATGCCACTGAGATTAATGCAGCATAGCTAAGTGATGCAGGCACAGTATCTAGATGAGACATTTCGGGAAACCTCAAGATGAAATGAAAGGCTTGGTAGAATCGGTTCACTCTCTTAAAAGTATTAAGGCTAATCCCCACTAGAAATGGGTAGTGTTTAAAAAGTAGAGAGTGTGGTTGTGGTTCTTTTGTATTTTAAAGGCTGCCAAATGGTGAAGGCATTTTAAATACTGAAAACTTCAAATGTTCTCATGAGGCCAGTAGCCACTGCTTATTTTAATGTGCCAAAGGATGTGAATGATTGGTTTAATATTGTTCCTTCTCAGAGCAGATTGTCGAGACCAGATCGGTCAATGCATCCAATGTGAGTTAATTATGTAGTACTAGTACCTCTATTATTATATTTCAAAGAGAGTGGTGTTTCAACACAGATAATGATTCTGAAGTTGTTTCTCTTGTGGAATCCCCTGATGGCTTTTTTGATTCCCTTTCTACTCTCTTGCAAAACTCACCCCCCCACACACACACCCAATAAAAAAAAAAAGTACATATAACAGATTTCTATGCTTTCCAGAAACATCTGTTCTTTGTATTTAGCCTCCTGAGGAAACGGTGATATAAATGTTTAAATTTGTTCTATTTTGTTTAAAAAGTGCTTTCACGAATGGAAGAGTAGAAAAACAACATCACTTGAAATTAAAGACTGCACTAATTTATTAAAAAAAATGAAAGAAAAAGAAAAAGAAAAATCACAATGGGGCATTTGAAGTTGATTTTTCATTATGTCCTAATAATCTCTCTGCATAGGAAGTGTATGACCCAAAGTAATGCTTCTCAACCTTGGCTGCATGACAGAATGACCTGGATAGATTTTTAAAAATCCGGATGCCCTGGCCACTCCCTGGACCAGTCACATCAGATATTCTGGGGGTGGAACTCAGCAGCACTTTGTTCTAAATTACTCCAGGTGATTCTAATGTTTATCAAAGATGAAAAGCCACTGACCGAAAGAAGTGACCTAACTGGTACCTGTTAAGGTCAAGTTGTTAGTTCAGTCAAGGTCTGAGCAGGAAAGAGAACCCACCCCATTTGTAAATGAAGTACAATTTAAATGGGCCAGCAATAGAAGGAAGCTATTACCATCTCTAGGCTTGATGGAAAATGTGACTGGAGCCCAGTGAGACCCTGACTTGTGAAGAAGCCCCTGTCCCAGGGGAGTTGTAGTTAGGGAGGGATAGAGCCACACTGCCAGAGACATGCAACAGGGAGAGATGGGGGAAGAAATACTCTGCTCTCATTTTCTCCTGCCCTTTAACAGAACCTGACCCCTCGTCAATGGCTCCCATTGACCAAGCCCAATGGACTCCCTCCAGAAAGGTGTTGAGGGAGATACAGTGCAAAGGGTCAGCTTCCAGTGGTACAGAGTAGCTAGAGAAGGACATTAAAGGGGCTTTGAGGGGCATAATCAAATTTAAGCAACACAACCAGCCAAACTTTCTGAACCAAAACCAAAATCAGAGTGTGCGGCCAAGTACTAAATATGATTTCTAAATGTAATTTTATAAAATGCCTTACAAAATAAAGTGTAATTATTCATTTAAAGAATCATCTTAAAAAATAATCACATTTCATGAAAATTGGGATTGTTCCAGAAGATCTAAGGTATATAATTATGAACAGTTTAAACTTATAATTCATTCAACATTTATTTCAGAATATTTTTTAAGAGCTTTTGTGCCAGACACTGTGCCATGCTAGATACAGAAATCAAAGACATTGGAAACCATGTGTACATACTTCTGGGTAGAGTATTCTGTAAATGTCAATTATATCGTTCCTATAGTTCAAATCTTCTGTATCTTTACTGATTTGCTTGGAGAGAGGAGTGTTCAAGTCTCTGACTATAACTGGGATTTATCTATGTATCATTTCAGTTCCATCAGCCTGTCCATTCCCTTCCTGTATTTTGAAGCTGCAATGTTAGGTGCAAACACAGTCTATGTCTTCCTGAAGAACTGATCCTTTTTCATGATATATGGGTCCTTTTTAATCCTGATAATATTCCATATTCTGAAGTCTTTGTCTCATAGTAATGTAGCTATTTCAGATTTCTTTTGGTTAGTTTCTGTGTGATATGATTTTTTCCATCCATTTACTTTTGTCTTTTTGTTTAAAGTGGGTCACTTTGTGTGTATATACCACATCCTCTTTATCCATTCATCAGTTGATGGGCACTTGGGCTGTTTCCATAATTTGGCCATTGTAGATAATGCTGCTATGTACATCAGGGTGCATGTGTCCCTTTGAATTAGTATTTTGTGGGTGGGGGATGGGGAAAATAGGTGATAGGGATGAGGGAGGGCACTTGTGTTGAGCACCAAATGTTGTATGAAGTGCCCAATCCATGTATTGTATGCTGAATGTTAAATAATTGGAATTTAAAATAAAAATTAAAAAAACTAAAGTGGTTTTCTTATAGATAACAATGGTTGGATTTGCTTTTTTATCCAATCTGATAATCTATCTCTTTCAATTGGTGTGCTCCTGGCATGCACATTTAATGTGATTATCGTCATGATCAGCTTAAGAGTTACCAATTTGATATATGTTTTCCATTTTATTTCATATGTTCCTTTTCCCCTCTTTTTCTCTCTTCTCTTGGATTAATTCAGCATATTTTTATTATTCCATATTTGTCTCTGCTATTATTATTTATGCTGCTTTCCCAAATAATTTTTAGAGTTTCCTTTAGTTTCTCCAATACGCATCTTTAATTAATATATATCCAGCATCAAATATTTTACTAACTCCTATGTAGTTTAAAGACCTTATAATTGTATATGCCTACCTCCCCCATTCTTTCTTTTGTGCTCTTGTTATTATACATTTTATTTTAATCTATGCTATAAATATATAATACATTGACATTTTTCAGGCAGCTTTCTTTTAGAAAAATTAAATTTTATATTATATTTATTTATTACATTTCTGGCTCTCATCATGTCTTTGTGCAGATCTGAGTTTCTGTCTGATGCTATATTCCCTTAGCATTTCCAAAGCTTTTCCTTCTGGTAGACTTTAGTGTAAGAGTTAATGTTAATCTTGTCATGAGCTGGGCTGGCTTTGAGGTTCATTGTTGGTAGGGTTATCCTCGGTACTACAAAACCTTTGAATTCTTCTCAGTTTTTGTTTGAGAATGTTTACTTCTCTTTCATTTATTGAAGATATTTTTGCTAGGTACAGAATTTTTGTTTGACAGATTTTTTTTTTTTTTTTTTTGCTTTTAACATTTAAAGGTGTTACTCCATTGCCTTATTATTTGCACAATTTCTAATGAGTGTTGTAATTCTTATTCTTAATCCTCTACAATATGTCTTTTTTCCTGTGGTTGCCTTCAAAATTTTCTCCTTTCTTTCTTTCCTTCCTTCCTTCCTTCCTTCCTTCCTTCTTTCCTTCCTTCTTCCCTTCCAGGAATTTGAGTATAATATTGAGGTTTTTGTTTGTTATTTTGTTTAATTTTTGTATTTATCCTGCCCAGTGTTCTCTGCTTTGGCTTGGTGTCTGTCATTAATTTTGGGAAATTGTTAGCCATTATTTCTTCAATATTTCTTCTGCCCTGGACATTTCTTATTGGACATTGTCAGACAGCTCTTGAATATTCTGTATTGTTCATTTATTTCTGCCCTATTTTCTCTTAGTCTTTCAGTTTGGCTAATTTCTATTGGCCTGTCATCAAATTCACTGATTCTTTTCTTGATTGTGTCAAGTCTACTGATGAGTCCATCAAAGGAAGCTCTTCATCTCTATTTCTACATTTTTCATTTCTAGCATTTCCATTTGATTCTTTCTTGTGGTTTCCATCTCTTTGCTGACATTACATATTGTCTGCATTTCCATTAGACTTTACTATAATAATCATAGTTTAAAATTTCCCATCATATAGTCCCAACATTTGTGCCATCACTGAGTCTTCTTCTCTTGACTGCTTTCTCTCTTGGCAGTGTACCAATTTTTTAAAATTGTGCTTCCATGTGCTTCATAACTTTTTGCTGAAAGCTGAACATCTTGTTTGTGATGGTAGAAACTGGAGTAAATAGTTTTCATGACTGGAAATTGGTGTTCTTTTTCTTCCAGTAGACCTTTTGTGTGGGAGTTAGGGTTAATACAGACAGGATGGGACTAAGTTTGAGGTTTGTAGTTGCTATGGTTACCTTCAGTGCACCACAGGCTTCAGTTTCCTCTAACAACACCTTGTAGTATAATACCACTTTGTAGGGCAGCAGCTGGCTTTTCAGAGGATGTTTTCAATTCCTACTCCCTCCTCAACTTTGGGTCCTTCGTATATAATGCACCTCCTGACAATCCATTTGCAATTCTCCCAGCAGTATTCAACTGTTACTCATTACTCACAGCTTGTTAGCTCCATGGTGGGAGGGTGTTCTTTGTTGTTTCGGTTAAGCCTTATTCTTAGTCAGATACTATGTTTCTGGGTCTTGGGATGTGGCCTTTTTGGGGCTCCTGCCTCCCTTCCAGCCATAGTTCTGAGCCCAGTCCTTGTTTCTGTCCCTCTCCCATGAGTAGAGGATGTTTTCATTTCCTTTCCCTCAGCTGCAATGGGTTTTCACCTGTACCCAAAAGGCAGTGTTATTTTCTTTCCCCCTACTGGTTAAAGTTTTTATTCCATAGGGTAGAAAAGAGTCTGGGTAGGGTTTCATGTTCCTCCTGTTGTAGCTGTTCTCCCTAAGTCTTGCGCCATGCTTTCTCTGGAGAATCACCAGTCCCTTCTATGAACTTCTTGTGGGGATCCACAGAGAAGTCTGCAAGCAGGTGGGAACTTCCCTTATATGTGCTGCCTCACTGGGCTCCACACACTCTTGCCAGCCCATATTCAGTCTCCACCAAATTACTAACTCTTCTTGATGAATTCTTTCTGGGGTCCAGCTCTTCTGTCCCAGGTCAACAAATACTAGTTCCCATCCTAGGCATCTTCAACCTGCAGGTGCCTGTATTTCCTTAAATTTGGGGCTAGTTGGTTGCTCTCTTGTTGTGATAGGCACAAAACAAGTTGCAAACTTGCAGCTTATCTAGTTTTCTGTTGTTCTTCTAAGTGTGAAAATTCTACCCTTTCTAGGTTTCCAGATCTCTGAGTAGAAACGGAAAGTCAGAAATATAGTTTTTATTTGTCTTTTAACAGTTTTCAACTTCCAGTTATAAGGTAAATAAGTCCTGGGGATGCAATGTACAGAATGAAATAATTTTCAATTCTGTATCATATACTTGAAAGTTGCTAAGACAAGAGATCTTAAATGTTTTCATGGCAAGAAAGAAATATGTAACAATATGAGGTGATGGGAGTTAACCAAACTTATTGTGGTGATCATTTATAATATCAACATGTATCAAATCATTACACTGTATACCTTAAACTTATACAATGTTATGTATCAATTATATCTCAATAAAATTAAAAAAAATAAAAGGATGAACGTTTTGGCATGTTAATTATATCAATAAAAAAATCATACAGTTTTTTAAAAAATCTTCTTGACTAGCTTTTTATAATTAATTGGTGGATATAATTAATCAGTAGTCAGTTATTAACTAATTTTATTAGGTTTTTTAGTTTTATTTTATTAGTTTAATTTTTCTCATTTTTATAGTAACTATATAAATTCCCATAAAATAATTTGGGTAACATGTAATTAGAAATGTATAGGACCAACATGAAGAAAATTGATAAAAATTGAAAAAAATTGATAAGACTTACATGAAGTAAGTCTTGAGTAAATAAAGAGGCAGGATAGTTTCATACAGAGGATTCAATACTGTAAAAATGCCACTTTTTCCTAAATTGATTTATAAATTTAATACCAATAGAATTTTCATGAGTATGAATAGCTGTGTATGTAACTTGACAAAAAAAATTCTAAAGCTCATTTGGAAAGAATAAATGTCAAGAATAACCACGAAAATTCTAATCCAGAAGACAATTGGAGAAAATAATTAGGTGAAAATGATCCTTACAAATATTAAAATGTGTCATAAAGTTACCATACTACACCCTGTCACAGGTGCAGGGGAAAATGAACAGATTAATGGAACAAAAATAGGCCAAGAAAAGACGAAAGTATATATGAGAATTTGGTATATAATAAAGGTGTCAGTATAAAACCATGGGAAGGAAATGGCTTATTAAATAAATGTCACTGAAAACCAACCACTGGGGGGGGTGTATTAGATCATTCCCTTAATAAATTGCAGATGGATAAAATAAGTAAATGTAAAATGTCTAAAAAATGAAGCCATCTAGACACTAGAAGAATTTTTTTTTTTCCTTAGCTGGGGTAAAAAAACAAAAACAGATTCTTAAATAAAGAGACTACTAAGTTTTTCCATCCCAAAATTAAAAACCTTTAGTATGGCCAAAACAGCGCCTACCTCCCCCCACCCCCCCGCCGCCCCAAAGAACCTCTGCCATAAAAGTGAGAGATAATGGAAAAAGTTTTAGTATCACGTATAACAAACTAGCAATAGTAGATTCAAGTAGGTTTTATAAATGAATCAGAAATTCATAAACACCTTAATGGAAAGATGGGCAAAGTTTTGCCATGCTGGCAAAGATGAACCAGCAGTGTTGGCAAGGTGGGAAAGGATGCTGTTACGTGTGGCTGGGGAGTGCATCCATTTGTTACTGCTATTATAACAAGGTACACAAACTGGATGGCCTGAGACAACAGAAATTACTGTCTCACGGTTCAGTAGGCTAGAAGTCAGACACTAACGTGTTGGTGGTGCCCTGCTCCCTCCAAAGCCCCCAGAAGAGAATCTGTCCAGGCTTCCTCCAGCTTCTGCTAACCCTATACGTTTCATGGCTTGTAGAAGCTTTCAACCTCTGCCTCCAAGGCACACGGCATTCTTTCCGTGTTTTTGTGTTTTTGCAAGACCATCTTATCTCTGTGTCTCTGTCCAAATTTCCCTTCTAATAAGGGCATTCCTCAAATTGGACAAGGCCCCACCCTGTAGAATATGACCTTGGTTTGGCAATATGTTTCAGAGATCCCCCTCATGTATTGGCCATAATGGGATCTTTGCACAAATGGAAACAGTTACATGCCCGGTTTGGTTTTTAAATCAAAGCACTCCCTAAAACTGGAGAAAAGTGTTAATGACTTTATTTCCATTAATAGGGGAGTGATAAGTAAATTCAGAATGGAACACCAAGCACACATTTAGGTCTCTATTTACTGATAAAAAAAAACACAGTCTAGACGTCTTGCTAAGTGAAAAAAAGTAGATTACAAAACGATGTGATGCCAATTCTATAAAGTGGTACAACTTCACATTAGCGTAACATAAAACGAAAATACATTGTTGTATTGTATGTAGAGTGCATGCTGCCCTTTATCTGGAGGAACGGATATCAGATATCTCACATGCAGTGCTTCAAGCCAGAGTGTCTCCCGAGGCTGGGGGCTCAGTCAGTTCAGCCTCTGCCTTCAGCTCAGGTCATGATCCGAGTGTTCTGGGATTAAGCCCCATGTTGGGGGTTCCCTGCTCAGTGGGGGGTCTGCTCCTTCCTCTGCCCCTCCCCCTACCTGTGTTCTCTCTCAAATAAATAAATAAATAAATATCTTTAACAAAAGCCAGAACATCTCCACACTTTTTATAAAACGTCGAGAGAGACCAAAGGTGATGGAGCTGTATGTAGTGAAGTTCAGAGGAAGAAGAGACAAGCTAGCGTATCTCACAGCAGAAATGGCTCTACCATGTACTGACCATGAGTCTGCAGATGAGCCACACCTGATGTGGAAATGAAGATCACAACCGTTTAGGAGTTTATCCCCAAAGAAAAGCAAATGAAGTTTTAGGAGCTACTGGCAAAGTGAGAAGTGCTATTCATTTATGCTTCTTCTGTACTAGGCATATTTCTGGGCTCTGGGGATTCAGCTGGAAAAAAGATAAATTTATGTCTGTGGAGCTTATATTCTGAAAATAGAAAATTGATAACAGGGGTACCTGGGGGGCTCAGTCGGTTAAATGTCTGCCTTTGGCTCAGGTCATGATCCCATGGCCTTGGGTTCGAGCCTCATGTTTGACTCCCAGCTTGCTAAGGAGCCTGCTTCTCGAACCTTTCCCTCTGACCCTGCTCATGCTCTCTCTCTCAAATAAATAAATAAAATCTTTTAAAAAATTGATAACTAATAAACAACTGCATAATGTAATGACAGTTACAGCAGTACGAAGAAAAACATAAACCTATTATACAAATATGTATTTCACATATAATACATCATGTAAGTATATGATACACTGTGGAGTTCAGGAATATGAAGGAGAATACAGCAGACTATTTACAGAAAGGCATGAGGGGTTACTGTTTTAGGTGGGGTGGTCAGGAAGGCATTTATAAGGGGGCATTGAGCTCATTTCTGACAGATCAGAGAGAAGGGGAAAATCTTGTAGATTAGCTGAAGGAAGGGCCTTCCACATAGAGGGAACAATGGCAGAAGCCCGTATGTTCTAAGAGAAGATCACTGTGATCCTAGAGAAGCCAGAGGAGGAGGTAAGGTCAGGCAAGTAGAAGGTGGACAGATCACAGGACCCACTGCGGCTATGGATTTTGTGTGAATGAGATGAGAATCATGGCAGGGTTTTGAGTAGAAGATTGATATTACCCAACTTCTGCTTTTAAAAGATGGCTCTCTACATAGATTGTATAGCAGAGAGGCATAAATTAAGACAGGGAGACCGGCATGAGACTAGTGCCAGTGTCCAGCCAAGAGTCACGAGTTAACTCAGTCTAGAAGATGTTGGTGAGGAAATTGAGGAATTATTGGATTCTGGAGATATTTCAAAAGTAGAATCTATAGAATTTGTTGGTGGACTGAATGTGTGTTTGGGAGGGAAAGAGAAGGAGATACTCCAAGAGTTTTTCCATAAGTAATTGGAAAAATGGAGCTGCTATCTGAGTTAGGGAAGGTGGGGGACTGGGGTTGGGTAATCAAGGTTCAGTTTCCGACAGTGGGTAGCAGTCAAATATAGTTGTTATTATCACGCCCAAGCAGGGCAAACAGATAAGAGAGTAAGTTTAATACTAGAGTTACTTTCCTCTTTGTTTCACTCCCTGGTGAAATTTCCTCCCCACCCCATCCCCAATTTCACGTTAGTATCAATTACCTTCTCTGGTGATGGGATTAACATACCTGGGGAGGAGCAGAGAGAGGAGGAACCTAGCCGGATACTCTAGTCACAAACCCTGGCAGTGAGGGGCACGCCACCACCGTGGGCAGAGCTCATCAGCATTGGATGCTCCCAGCAAAAAAGCAGCAAGATTATCTTTAGCAGGCATCTCTCTGATCATTAGTAATTGCTCTAGGGGTCCGAGTGGATACCATTCTAATAAAAAAATGAGTACCTGGCAGGTTTTGCTGTCTGATAGCATGAACTGGAGAAGAAGAAGAGCAGGCTCTGCTTTGGGAAGGTTAGAAACATCTCATGTTAACAGGTAAGAAAAGTTACCTTCATTCCTTGCTTTTTTTTTTTTTTAATATCTATAGAATTTTCTAGAATTCTGCTTGAGTATAGAGAGCTGTTTGCCATAACAGTGGATATTATAAGGTAATTGTTTATGTTGTCAAGGAAGCAGATTTTGCTCCTCAGGAGGAAAGTAAAGGGAAGTTTGTCTCATTCATTGTGGAGCCTGACCACGCCCGCTGGCCTGGCATGAACATCAGTGTGCAGCAGTGGATTGGGCTCAGTGTGCTTAACTGGCTGTTGCTATGGAATTTTTGTCTCTGTAATCAGAGCCTCTGCCTTGATCATTTAATTGCACTTAAAAAAAAAACACAACTATGAATTTGAGTAAATCCTGAGAACATCACGAGAGGGCTTTTGATTAATGCAAAATTAAAGCTCTTTCAAAAGCATTAATTGAATAAAAAGAACACTATTCAAAGAGCTTTAAGGACATCCCAAGCCATTTGAAGATACAGACTCTACAGTCATTATGTTAAAATCTGGTTAATTAAAGTACTAAGTGTCATCAAACACTTCGACTTCGGGGTACTTTATTTATATTTGTTTCCATCTCATTTTTTTGTTGTCCTGACCATTAGGTATCTATTTTTTTTTTTTTCTTACATTGCCCAGTCATGCTGGCAGGAGAAGAAGCCCTAGCATATTTCCAACTCAGTCTTTCAACCCATCCTTCTTACTGGCCAAATGTTGATGAAGTATCATAATTAAATGTGATCTTTTTTTTTGGAGGTGGCTAAGATAAAATGTGCTTTTTGCTTGGCAGAAGAATATGTTTTTTGGCTGTGGAAAGAAACAAACTGTAAACATAGTATTAGATTAATATTGATATTGACAAAGAATACACCTAAAATTTCGTTAATTGCTAGCTCCCCAAAGAAGTCAAAAGAAACCATTAAGTTATGGGCAAAGCATCACCTTCAAGCCCTTGGCATAATCATGTTACCAGAAGGCATGGGTCAATTTGCTTTCTGTCTTGTGAAACTGCAGGTACCATCTGGGGGGTCTTGGGCTAGGGGTCATAGAAGACTCACAACACCTACACATCTAGAAAACTGATTACCTTACAATATCATTTTGTTGGCAGGGAGTGCTCCGAGTTTGGTTAATTCAACAACGCAAAATGTTACTTAACACAAATTAGCCTTTCTATCCTCCTTGTTCAGGCTTTTGGTCTCACTTTCATCTGGGCTGCTTGTGGTTTCGTCATCTCCAACCCGGGTCCACATCTGAGGCAAGAGAAGAACTAGGTGTCATTTTCTTCCCTTTTTAAAAGCATGAAACCTTTCCCAGTTTCTACCCAGTGGACTTCCACTCACATTTGATTGGCCAAGTTGTGCCATGTGCTCTTGACCCAAAAGGACAGTGGGTTACTTTTGTTGTCTTAGACCCCAGGATTCATCCCCTGAGACTAGGGAGGAGTCCTGCTTTTCATGAAGGGCACGCCTCCAACACCTCCACAGACAAAGGCAGAGTTCTGTCATCAAAGGCAGGGTTCGGGAGAGATGCTGCTGGATAGAAATGCATGGGGGGGGGGCAGTTCTTGTTTTCTTCCTATTTTTTTAGCTGCTCAGTTGTGATCCTCTTACTTTCCTTCCTCTGCCAGTCCTTGAAATACTGGGATTCCTCGGGACTCAGATTGGGCCCTCTTCCCTTCTCCATGTGTACTCTCTGCTTAGAAAATCTCATCTAGTCCTGTGGTTTTAAATGCCATTTACATGCTGGCAACCCTCCAAATTGATATCTTCAGCCCATAACTCTCCTCTGAGCTCCACATTTGGCATCCAACTACCCATTTGACAGCTCACTTTTGTGTCTCAGAAGCATCTCAAACATGTACGTCCAAAACGGAACTTTTAATTTTCCCCCAAACCAGTCCTTCTGCAGGCTCTCCCATCCTAATAAACAGCACCTCCATCTGCCCAGTGTTTCAGAACAGATGCACGGGAGTCAATCTTGACACTTACCTTCCCTGTCTACCCATCACAACCACTTTTCTTTTGTTCAGCAGCATCTAGCATACCATTCCAAGGGTCCAGCCCATAGTAGGTGCTCAATAAATACTTGTTGAAAATTGATTGAATGTGCTTGTGTGGTACATACCTTGATTGGAGAATGGAAGTGTGGAGGTTAGAAAGAGCATGAGGGTAATAATGGGTGGCATTCTGATAAAGATGTTCATTCTGGGATAAATTTGAAAGAAACATTAACAGTGCTTTCTGAGAGTTCTATGCCATTGTTTCTCTCCATTTCAAAAATAATCCCACTGATCTTTTGACAGAATTTCCAAGGGCACTAAAGGAGGGATGGACATGAACTTTTACAATTTACTTGGATTTCTCACAGAAGCATTGGCCTCCATAATGCTCCTGTTAGCAATGCCATGTTTGGTGGTTCAGTGTACGATGAGAGCCCAATGTGGACTGAAGTTGTAATGCACGACCTGCATTTTCCTTCAATAAGACTTGTGATCAGTGACTAATGAAATGGAAAGCTGAGAGATGTTATTCTTGTCTTTTCCATCATCAATGATGCTGATAAGCTATGATGTTGAAAAAATGGAGAATTATACAAGTCAGCTACTGCTCCATAACAAGCATCTAGAAAATCTTGATGGCATAGAGCAGTGAGCATTTATTTCCCATGGATCTTCGGCTTGGCTGAAGTGGCTCATCTAGGATGGGCGTTGCTGGGGTAGTTCTTGAAGCTGGGTTTGACAGGGATGACTTTGTTCTACTTGTGGGTCCCAACCAAAGGGGCAGCAGCTTCCCAAGGGAAGTTTTCTCAGGTTGATGAGAAAAATAAAGGCACAGGAGGGCAGATGGAAACACTTGAAGTATCTAAAAGCCTAGGCTAAGAACTGGCACACTGCCACTTTGGCCAACTAGTCAAAGCAAGCTACAAGACCAAGAGCAGTCCATTTGTGGGAACATCTACCGAACATCTACAGGGCAAGTTGCATGGATGTGGGAAGTGTGATGAATCAGAAAATACTTCCATCTGCCCGAGTATATATTACATGTTAAAGAAAACAAGAGAAAGTGGGGGTTCAGCTTGAACTGGTCAAGCCAAGGGTGGGGCTGCATCTCCTCTGTTCCCATCTGCCTGTCACTGTAATTCAAACTACCCCTTATGGTCCTTTTGGAATAAACAACCTGAAATAGTTTCCATCCTTCCCAAAGGCATTCCATTAGCTATCTATTCAGGAATGCCCAGACAATTTCCCAGGCTGGTGCCCTAGATGTTGGTTCCTGTAGTATGGTTGTTATGGGAAACATTTCATTCCACATCTGCTGACACAATTTGCTGCCTCTCTACTTTTTTTTTTTTAAAAGGAGAAAGAGAGAGACTCATACTCTGATGGCTGTAAAGGATAATGAGTAATTTATTCAGAGCTATATACAAATCAGACTATCGTCTTCCAGACAGAATCAATAATATAATTTTAAGCCCACACACATTTACAAATGCTAACACTCCAGCGCAGCTGGGTTGCCATGGGCAACTAGGGCATGCCAGCTCGTGATCTGAAACAGGCCCGTGTCTCCCAGCCTGGTAAGCACATTCTGCAGACAGAATCCAAGGGAGCCAAGGACGTTAGTGTTGGCTCTGATCTGGCTGCCGCACAAATGCACCCCTGTGATGGTTTGAATTAGTTCTTGATTGAACTGCTCAGCTTTTTTAAACTCCTATTTGCACAGGACTTCTTCAATATCCCTTCTGTGACTCTGTTTAAGCAGGCTGGGGGACGGAGTAGGGACCAGGGAAGGAGCTGTGTGGGTGGGAGCAGGTGACAAGAAACTCTGCCATAGTTTCCCGAGGTCAGGGCAGCGAAGGGTGGTGCTCAGGTCAGAGGTGAGGGAGCAGGCTGGTTAGTAAATTATAAAAGTGGGCCCAGTCGGTCTTCCCTCAGGATCAGATGTTGGGAGCTGACTTATGTTAGCTGAGAAAACAAGAGCAAGAAACCAAAAGGCATGAAGGGAAAAGAGAAGGTGGTCAGGCAAATGTCAATGCTGGGAATGGGGTGAGAGACATGCAGGTCCCATTAAAAGGGCTACAGGGAGGGAGGGCACACAGGAATGGCCCATGATGGTTCCAGTTAAATATGTCAACACAAACCAGAATTCATGTCAGAGAAATCTGTCTTAGCTCAGGTGGCCATAACAAAACACCACAGACTCGGTGGCGTAAACTATAGACATTTCCTTCTCACAGTTCTGGAGGCCAGAAGCACAAGCATTAGGGTGAACACGATGAGAGTCTTGCTGAGGATTCTCTTCCTGGTTGTAGACAGTCAACTTCCTGTATATTCACATTATGGAAAAACAGATCATCCCTCCCTCTTATGTTTCTTTTCACAAGAGCACTTATCTCATTCATGAAGGTTCTACACTCATGACCTTATTACCTCCTAAAGGCCGAATCTCCAGGTGCTATCCCACTGGGGATCAGGGCTTCGGCATATATACTGGGTGGGGAGACAAACTGAATTATGAGATGTTCCAGGTGAGAGAGCCACTGATATTCACAAAAATCATGAAAACATTTAGAATTAGGTGATGTTTTATGATGCTAGAACATGACCTGTCTTCCCTCGCTGGCCCTTGTGTTCGTCAGATTCAAAGAAGTGAGTTGGGGGAAATTGGAGGTGGAGACAAACCATGAGAGACTGTGGACTCTTGAGAAACAAACTGAGGGTTTTGGAGGGGCGGTGGGTGGGAGGTTGGGTGAGCCTGGTGGTGGGTATTATGGAGAGGACCTACTGCATGGAGCACTGGGTGCGGTGGATAAACAATGAATTCTGGAACACTGAAAAGAAATTAAAAAAACAAAAAACAAAAAACACGCAACGAAGAGAAGATTGACAGAGAGATCTAGGCTATATCCCGCCCTGGCCACTGAACAGCTACATGCCTTGACTTGTGAGTGAGGCTTCTACCTCAGTTTACACACCCGCTGCAGCCGGACATGCCTCAGGTGGCAACACGAGCAGAGGGGCATAGGTAGAAACTGGGACCTTTCATTCCTAGGCTGGGGAGGAGACTTATAAGCATGAAGGTTTATGTGACTAGGGGTGGAGACCTATCAGGAGAGTCTTTATTTCCCCCTTATCTTTCTTTAAGTGAAAACATTTAAGTTCTACTCTCTTAGCAGATTTCAATTATGTAATACAGTATCATTACCTGTGGTCACCATGTTACACATTAGATCTTCAGACCTTATTAACCTTATGACTTTGTACCCTTTTATCAACCTCTACCTGTTTTCCCTACCTCCAGCTCCTGACAACCACTACTTTCTTCTCTGTTTCTATGACTTTGCTTTTTTTAGATCCACAAATAATTGATACCATACAGTGTTTCTGGTCTATTTTACTTAGCATAATGCTTTCCAGGTTCATCCATATTTTTACAAAAGACAGGATTTCCTTCCTTTTTCTTTTGGATAAATACCCAGAAGTGGGATTCCTGGATCATATGGTATTTTTATTTTTAATTTTTTGAGGAACCTCCTTACTGTTTTTCATAATGGCTATACCAATTTACATTCCCACCAACAGTGCACAAGAGTCCCCTTGTCTCCACATTCTTGCCTGCATTTGTTATCCCTTATCTCTTGATAATAAGACATCCTAACAGGTGTGAGGTGAAGAGAGTCTTTGAAGTATAGCAGAAAAATCATAAGAAGCCCTTGGGAGGGGTGCCTGGGTGGCTCAGTGGGTTAAACCGCTGCCTTCAGCTCCGGTCATGATCTCAGGGTCCTGGGATCGAGTTCTGCATCAGGGAGCCTGCTTCCCTCTCTCTCTCTCTGCCTGCCTCTCTGCCTACTTGTGATCTCTCTCTGTCAAGTAAATAAATAAAATCTTAAAAAAGAAGAAGAAGAAGCCCTTGGGAATTCAGCTGATCCAACCACTTCACTTAACAGATAAAAAAAATAAGGTCACGGAAGTTAAATGATTTGCCCAAGGTCATAAAACCAGAGAGCAGCAGGCATGTACAGACCATAGGGCAGTGGGGAGCTCCTGGGCTTCTAGTAGAGGGATGGCATGAGGAACGGGTCTTCAGGAAAGCAGATCTGGTGTCGAGAGGAATCAGGGATGACAGAATCAAAATCCAGGGAGACCAGAAACCATTAAGTTTGGGGGTCATGGGAACAGAAGAACAGGATGGGATGACTTGTGACTGGGCGGGTAAAGAGGATGGAGGGTGAGAAAGAAGAACACGATGACCACACTTATGAGTTTGGGCAGCTGTTCAAATAGTGGTTCTGCTTCCAGGGAAGTGGGGAGAAGAAAGAATTAAAAAGGTCTCAGGCTCTGGGACCGGGCAGGTGGTTCAACAGTGGGGTCATTCCCAGGGAAATGAGGCAGGAGCAGCTTTCAGCATACTGGGATCCAGGAGCCATAAGGACAACCAACAGGAGAAATCCTGTAGCCAGTATAAGATTGCCCTGGATTTCAAAAACAGGGGAACCCCCACCTCCACCTTCCAAACCTCATGTGAAGACGAGCACCAAGGTCTCTGGGTCCAGAGTTTGCCTCTTGCTCTTCTCTCCCTTGTTCTCAAGTCTTCTGACTTCCTATTTCCCAATATCTGTCCCAAGACCTGATCCTTTTTTATTAACCTGTGTGCGTTTATTCCTCTCAATTGTTGACCTTGAGCATCACCGGGTGCTTGGCTACTGGTGCACAGGCATGTCAGCGGCATTGACATTTCTGACAACAAGACACTCTCTACACACCTTCCTTTTCTGCCTCCCCTCATGCTCCAGCAACCTCTGTGGGCAGGTCTCCAGTTCCCTGCACTCTAGCCCTCTACTTCTGCTTGCCTGGCGGACCCGTTTCTAGCTATCACTACAGGAGCTTCAGTTCAATATGATCTGAAGTGGCACATCTTTTTTCTTCCCCCATGGTTTTCTAATAGCCTCTCCTCATTTATATCACCCAGAACTCTGGAGCCATTCATTCTTCCTCTGCCAAGCAACAAAGGCACGGAAGCCTGTTACTTCATACATCCACCCACATCTCCGGTCCCTATACTGCTGTGGTTCAGGCCCTCTGCAGTTCTCTCTTAGACTGCTCCAGACAGCCTCTGCCCCTTCTAGTCTCTCCTTGCTGCAGAAAGAACTGCATTTCTACAATATCTTGCTGAGGTGGCTCTCCATTGTTTCAGCATGAAATCTCCTTAGTAGGACATACCCACTCCTTCAGGATATGACCCCCTACTAATTATTGGCTCTTCTATCTTTCATCTCTCTGTTCAGCTGCTTGCAGCCGCATGACTACATCCAGCATCCAGCTCATCCTTATCTCTGCACTGCTTTACTTGCTTTGTCTCTTCCTGGAAGGCACTGCCCCTCTAGTTTTCCTGGAAAACTAATACTTATCTCTCCAATGGCTTCTCTTTCGGGAAGCACCTTGCCACCCTGCCTGTCCAGCAGAGTTAAGTGCTTCCTCTCTGTTGTTACAGGGCTCCAACAGATACCCTCCAACATGGCACTTACGGCAGTGTTAAAATTTTTGGCTCATCTGTCTGTACTCTGTTTTATCTTCATAGTGCTAGGGTCTACCCCAATGTCTATAGCTCGTGGGCTTAATAAATGCTGATCCAAGTAACAGAATGAATGAAGACATGAATGGAGAATTCTACCAATGTTATGCCACCATGCCTACCCTCATTCTGAAGGATAACCACTTCCAGAACTCAGGAGCTAGTAGAATAGGTAGGGTTGGTTTGGTTGGTAGGTTTGGTAGGGTTGGGGGAGGGTGGTATAGATTCAGCTAAGCTGGATAACAAGTAGAATAACAACAGTGTTTAGAAGTAAAATGGAACCTAGAGGGATTCCTTAGCCTACTTTTGCATTTTAGGAACACGACTGGATGATGAGAAAGCCATTGAAGATAGACCTGACTTAGACTTAGTCTTTCTCATACAAACTTTCTGTGTGCTGCAAATTAGTGAATCAATTCTTTTATTGTAAAAAAAATATTTTTTCCTGGTTGCAAAATAAATGTTGATTATAGAATATTATAAGTTGATTGTCTAGGCTCATTGTAGAACATTTAGAATAGAGAGAAAAACAGAAAAAGTAGAAAACATGTGTGGACCTTCCATCAGAGACAATTTGCTCTTTTGATTTGGCTTTTTGGATTGCAAGGGAAAGAAGTCTCCTCAAGGTAGTTCAAGCCAAGGGATGTTGTGGTGGCAAGTCATGTGGAATCATAGGGATTCTCGTGAAAATCTCAGACTCTCTCTGCATGGGGCCTTGATGGGGCTGGAGTGGGGAGTAGCTTTGGATGCAGAGGCTATCTGAGTAGCAGTGGCTCAGAATCTCTCCTACGGAGCCCCACCGTTCACATACATCAGCTTACACCATATGTATGCTTCTTTCCATCCTGCCACAATTCCCTGAACACTTTTCAAAAACCCAGTTTAAACGCTGATAGAAAGAGACTTGTACTGGCCCAGCTTATCTCTTCAATAATCCTTCAGCTTGATGGACATCTTTGATACCTCACCCAATCAGTCATGGGCAAGAGGGTCAAGGGCACCTGGTCTACTTGCTGTAGGATAGGAGGAGGCAGGACAAGCCTTAGTAACAAGAATAGCAGCAATAGTTAGTAATAATAGCTGACAGGCACGGAGAACATACTCTATGTCTTGTACATACATTCTCACATTTACTTTTTACCCTGTGAGTTGGGTACTATGATTATGATCATTTCACAGTTGGGGAAATGAAGCTTTATAAGCTACAGAGCCATATAGCTATACTCTACCACCCTAAAAACCTGGGGAGCGGGTTGTGCATCTGCAGTGCTTCCATTTCCTATCCACCCCTCTCCTCTTTGTCCCCTTCCTGCAGAGGTCTAGTGCCCTCACTTTAGTTGTCCAAGGTAATTCATTTAAATGCCCATGCTCCCATGTTATCCCTACTCCTTTTCCCCTCCGCTACTCATCCAAATCCTACTCTGTTCCATTCACCACTGGCTCTCTTTCCCTCCCCTCCTCTTAACCCAGAAAAGCCTGGTTTGGCTGTTTGTTGTTTTAAGTCCTGCCATTATTGGGGAGATTTTACTCCAGGATATTATCTGTGTTCCTTCGGTCACACGGAATGAAATTTCAGGGTACCAAGAGTAAGAGACTCTTCAAAGGTTTTCACAGTCTGTAGACTCCGTTTCTACATCTGGCATATCCGAGCAATATGCAGGATGATCCGAAGGGGGCGCTCTTTATCACTCAATAATCCTGAACCTCCAGGAGTACCCACAGTTGGCTCTGTAGCCTACAGTTGAGCCTCGGGGTGGGATAACTGGTTTACTTTTTTTTTTTCTTTCTTTTTCCCAGAGCCGAAATTATGGAACCAATAAAATGAAATAAGATTACAAACTTCTTTTGCCTTACTTGGCAACCAAAGAGATGAGATTCTTTCAAATCCTTGTATTTCAAAAAGATCCAGTGAGCAAGAAGTTTAAACAAAAGGAGTTTAAGTAAGGGACTAGCAAGCATTACTCTCTCTGAATACACATGCAAAAGGGCACAGTACTTATGTAAAAAAGTCTAGGATCTATTTTTGCCTTTTTCCTTAAGTTGGAAATACTTACAAGGAAAAAGCAACAATATCAGGCACCTTTGGGAATTCTCTTGAGCAGCCCCCCATAACGCTTTTGTAAAATTAATAGTAATTAGGATTATTGCTTAAACAACTTGTCATTTATAGCTAATTACCAAGCACTACAATAAAAATTATCATGACAGTTTCACTTTGTTGTAGGCTTTATTTAATTACAATCCTTAACTTCTATGGATTTTGTCTTAATAGTTTACTGCTTGCTATATTATCTGTTCAGAACTGAAAATGTTTAAGATACTGTAGTTCTGGGCTTAGATAGGTCTTTTTCTTTTCTTTTTTAATTCTGTTTTCCATAAAGCAGACTGGGAAGGGCTCCACTTGATGTCTTCCATCTTGGTCAGTTAAGGCAGAGATCCTGCCTCCACACCCCACCCCCAAAGTCCTTTTCTACTTTTGGTGTCCCCTCTGAGAAGGTGGCTGCTTAGGGGACCTACAAGGCAACTGTATGTGAGGTCATGGGGCATGTTGGTGGAGTGGGAGCCAGTCTCTTTACTGAGATCCCTAACGTGATTGTGTTCTGGGGAGGAGTCTGGATGGCATCTTGGACGCAGCAGCTATCCTGGGCGAGCCGGTAATGCTCAGAGTCCAGACTTGCCCCGCTGGACCTCGGCCTTCACAGGAGCAGGGGCTGCAGAGGGCCGACCCCCCGGCCTGGCTGCTTCGGGCCTGCCTGACCAGGCAGAGGATGCGCAGCCACTCCATTGGAATGGAGGACCTGGCTCAGGGAAGGACACCGCCACACCATGCAGACCTGATTCGGAGCCTGAGGGCGGACAAGGTAAGGACACAGCGAGTGGGACCACACTTTTGTGGGCCATTCAATCTCTTGGCCAGGATTCTAGGACTTGGCTAGAATCCCCTACAGGTTCATGGCCTATAACCCCTATAGAACCTATAGAAACCCCTATAGGTTCATGGCCTATAACCCAACTTAAAGCCAGCATTCATAGTAGGTATGCTATGTGCTGTGGTCTCCCCCCAGGTAAGATCCCATTCTTGTGTTTGTTGCTCTTAACCAGCTTTCCCCTGATGCACACACCTCCCAGAGCCTCTTCTGTAACCCACGTGGCCAGCTTCCCCATGCTGCTTCCTCTCTCTCCTTTCCATGTCTTTCAGCATTTTTTTTAATGTCTGGCTCCTTTCCAGTATCATTCTTTTCTTTTCAAGGTCACAGTTGCCTCTTTGCATAAGTCAGATTCATGTCAATATGTTAAGGGTGAGAATAAATGCTATCTAATCCATTTTATTTTATTTCAATTCAGCAAACATTCATAGAGCAATATCATGTACTGAGTCCCAGAGAAAACTCAAACTTAAACAAAATGTAGTCTCTCAAGACTTTATACAACTAGCACAGATTTTCCTCCAAGGAATTGGTGTTAGGATGAGATTTTTTAAAATTGTAGTATTAGTAAATATTTATGTAAATGTACACTAGAAATCTCACAAGCACATCAAACCCATGATTTCATAATTTCTATTGTTTAGAATGAGGCTAAAGAAGGTAGTATGCAAAATAAACAAGTCTATTTAAGGAAACATATTAAGTAAATAACACTGAAATGACAAAAATTTGCGCAGGTGATGATGGACTCATGGCTAATTTTTGAAGTAGGAGCTCAGTAAGAGAGGAAGATTTGTAGACAAAAGACTCAATCTTAATGAGGAGACAGGAAGATGACAAGGAAGGCTTCATGGAAGAAGTGGCATTAGAGATGGGTCTTCAAAGATAACTAGGAGTTTTCTAAAGTTGTGAAGGAGAGGCCACCCCACATGGAGGAAAAAGCATAAGCCAAGACACACAAGTGATTGAGGTACACAGGGTCCAAGGAGCAGAAATGGGATTTTGGGGAAGTGGGGCTGGAAGTGGATCATGAAGAGTTAAGAATTAGGTTTTGTTCTTTTTGCCTTTGTGACCCATGCAGCTAATATACCCGAAGGAGCTTTCCTTAGGACAGGATTTCCATAGTGTGGGTGAGATCAGTTAATGGTCAGGAGACTTATTTATGGGAATATGACTGGAATCTAAGAAAGAGAGAGACAGGAGTTAACACCAGAGTGCATCTTCCAGAACAAGCACAAGTAGTGTATTGTGGAACCTTTGTTTTCTGAGTGTGTGTTGAGTCGTGATGGAAAATGGGTAGTAATTCGAAAAGTCTGAAACTCGTGGCTCCCACGTAGGCTCTCCTCCCACCTTCACTTTGCCCATTAGGCTCTTGTTCAGTCTCCCATGACAATAGGAAGTTTTGGTCATTGTCAAAGGACGGCAGAGCTGTGTGGGGCATGTTGTGGTTGAGGGTGAGCTGGTTTTAGAGGGGAGGGAAGGGCAGAGGGAGAGAGAATCTTAAGCAGGCTTTGAGCTGGGTGTGGAGCTCCATTTCATGACCCTAAGATCATGAACTGAGCTGAAATCAACAATTGGACACTCAATTGACTGAGCCACCCAGGTGCCCCCAGGGTGAGTTTTTAACTATTTGTGGCCAGTCTGGATTTTGGTCCTTTGCTGACTGGGTTAGCCAGTCTGGACACATCAGTAACACTGGCCACATTGTTTGTTACTGGGCTGTGTTTGGCAGGGGATTCTGAGGCCTGAGGCTCCTGTCACCATCTTGGAATAGTGACAGAATCTGAAACTTCTGGCTTGAAGTGTGTGTGGGATGGTGTAGAATCAAGGCTAGGCAGGAGGGTATGGGTTGAAGCCACTTCAAAGTGAAAGGGCTGGCCTAAGTGGCACAGATTTAAATCAGCTGTGGGAAAACAGGCACATAGCAGCTATTTTTAGTTTGTGTTAGAAACTGTAAAAGCCAGAGTTGCTCATAGAGTAGAATACTGGCTTTGGACTTTTTTAGCTCTACCACTAACTTCTGTGCTGACAGCCAGTGGGAAAGAGCCAAGGGAAGATAGTAGGCAGCAGGGATGGCCCATTGTGGCCTAGTTCAAGTTTATCATCACTATCCCCAAACTCATTTCATCTGAGAGGGATCCAACCTTGTTGCTGTGCCATCATCCTAGATCCACTGCTTCATATAATACTCATCCCTCTCTCAAAGTCTGCTCTTGGGGAAAGACCCAAAAATTTCTTATTTGGGTAGAAAAGACTGATAATAGCTTAAGTTTACCTTTGCAGAAGTTTTTGTACTTCAGTGAGCCTGAGTAACTTAATGTGGCAAAGGAAGCTCTAGCTGGACTCCAACGTTAGTGAGTAGAACATCTGTCAGGGCAGTGGGGCCCTTCTTGACACAGTTACAGCACAGTATGAAGGTATTCCACCAACGCGCACACTCAGATGTGGTTGGGACTACTAAGAACCTGGCTTTTAAGGCTGGAAAGACCTGATCAGGTGTCCTTCCTTGATAACATAAAGAAACCAAGATTCAAAAGGATGAGGTTAGTTAGGTTTAACTGAACAGGTGTGTTTTGAGCACCTACTCTGTGCCAGACACCATGCTTGATGTAGGGAAGCAATGATGGATAGGATACAGTACCTACCCTTCATCTTCCCAACATCCTGTGTCTATCTGCACAGACTCAGGGTGGGGTCATTGCACCTGCAGGCTGCTCTGTCACCGAGAGTGGACAGGCAGGCCACCAGGATGGGCCATGTTGGAAAAGATGCTTTCATTTGATGGAGCTGTGTGACTGGTGACACCAGTGTGACTGGTGACTCATGATTTGTTTCCATGGAATCTAGAAGTGGAGCCGGCGGAACAGTAGTTGTCCTGTCTCTGAAATCTTGGGAGGTAAGGTAAAATCCAGCAGGCAGGGATCAAAAATGCAAACCCAGGAATAGTGTAGCTATAAGCTGCTCTCAGTTCAACCAAATTCAGCAGATATTTGTTGAGTGCTTGCTTGTGCCCATTAGAGAGAAGGATATGAGGACACAAAAATGAATGAGGCCCAGTTGTTAACATGAGAAAGTGTGGCACAGAAGGCTGAGGTTTTTCAGACTGCAGGTGGGTCATGAAATCAGTTTAGCGGATGATAAGCACAATTTAGTGGGGGTGGGGAGGGAAGGGAAATAGAATAGATATTAAAGGTAGGGGCACCTGGGTGGCTCAGTCAGTTAAGCGTCTGCCTTCAGCTCATGTTATGATCCTGGGGTCCTGGCATTGAGCCCTGCTTTGGGCTCCTGGCTCAGCGGGGAGCCTGCTTCTCCCTCTCCCTCTGTCCCTCCTCCTGCTTGTGCTCTCTCTCTCTCTCACTCTCTGTCTCTCAAATTAAAAAAAAAAAAAAATTAAAAAAAAGTTAGTTTTCACCAAAGCATGACTTTCAAACTTTCTTTGATATTACAATCCTCATGAGAATCTGTTAAACATACATATTATATATACATACCCACTATAAATCATATATGTATGTATATGTGTATTCACTCACAATGTCTTGTGAAATTTTATATTTATATATATAATTTATAACATGTATGTGTGTATATATATATATATGTTTAACAGATTCTCACCGAGGACTGTAACATCAAAGAAAGTTTAAAAGTCATGACTTACAGTATCTAACATTGGAAGGGCTGATATTTCAGGCATTCATGCCTATGGTAGAACCCCAACCAATACATTAGTGACAGTATATCAGTTATCTGTTGCCATAGTGAAACTGCATAGCAAACAACACAAAACCTCAGTGGCATCCAGCACCAAGCACTGGTTTCTCACAAGTTTGCAGGGTCAGCTAGAAAGCTCTGTTCATCATCTGGCTGCCTCACATGTCTGGAAACCAGCAGGTTATCAGCTGATCTAAGATGTGAATGGCGGGGATGACTGGGACAATTTAAGATGAGTGTCTCTCATCTTCTAACAGACTACCTAGCATGTCCTCATGTTAATGGCATGAGCAAAAGGACCTGTGCAAACACTTTTTAAGCCTCTGTTTGCATCACATTTTCTAATTTTCCACTGACCAAAGCAAGTCACCCAGCCAAACCCAGAGACAAGATGGGAAGGCATGGTAATTTGGCAAAGAACATGGGCCATTTGTACAGTTTGCTGCAACAATGAGCAATGAAGTTGGATTTGCTTTGATTGATTCTCTCCTAGACTATTGGTCTTCCCTTCTCTGATCTTGGTTCTCAATCTCAAGTACCTAGAACTCTAGAAGGCATGGCAGGAGCTTCTCTTCCCTTTGCAGACTAACAGGTAGAATAATTACAGGGGTAGGCAAGAAAGTGCCCTCAGGAGACAGACTAAAAGGGGACATGGGTTGTGAGTTAGGAACCTGGCACCTCCTGGTGAGGCGGGGCTGGAGTGAAGAATAGTGAGGAGAGATGGTGTGAAGAAAGCTCCAGGGCACCCTGATGACAATTGGGAACATCCCTGTCCTTCTAATTCTACACTCAGTTTAAGGAGAAACATCCAGTCAACTTGGCCCAGCAATGGGAACGTTATCCTATGTGTGTTGTAGAGGGAAACCAGACTGTTGGTACTGATGTGATCTTGGGTTAAGTTACTTATCTTCTCAGGTTCTCAGTTTCCCTACTGTAAAGGAAGCGGGATGACCATATGGGTTCTAAGATCCCTTCCAGCTCTCCTTCTTGTCTCTTTCCCTGGTTGCCTTGTTCATAGTACAGATGTGTTGCTTCAGTTCTCACTCTTCCCTCCAGTGATCAAGACAGACAGAGTGAATCCATCCTGGCTTTTCCCTGCCAAGAGTGAATATTGTCTCAGAATTCTCAACATAGTACTTGACCACTATTGTTGATCAGAATGCACATGCAAGGTCAGCTTTGTCATACTTATTTGGTAAGACTGGAGGAAGAATTTCTGTCTCTGTTTCTCTGTCTCTGTCTCTGTTTCTCTCTTTAAACTACTAGGAGGACATGGAATCTACCCAAGCAGCTGGAAAAGCAGCACTATATTCATTTTAGATTAATTTAGAGAAGCACACTGGGAAATGCTTGGGCTTCTCCTTGCAACAAGTTTGGATCCTTTTAAAAGCTTACATAAGCTCTAACATCTCTCGCATTGTGGGAAGTTTTTAATACTCATTGAGGGAAGGGAGAAGAGTGACTCTTCCAATGTCACCATACTTTTGACCATATAACATACAACCATAACCAAAATAAGTAAGAATAACTCCAAGTAAAGGGGAATTTGAGGGTCACACTTAAGGTACTAGCAACTTGAGCTGAAAGAACCCACTCTGATTTTTAGACTCTCCAGAGGAGGAACATGAATGATAGTGAACAGTATAGGTCTTGAAATCCACATGCCGCTACAGTACACTCATCTGTCTGTGTTCCCCTGGGAGCAGGCCCAGAACCTCAGGCAGAGGCTGGGCAGCAAAACATCAAGCTGGGCAGTGAGTGACCTGGTCAGCAGCACAGACAGCCTGTTTTGGGATCCTGGTTTCAGCTGTTGCTAATTGTGCAAAGCTGGGAAATTGCACTGGTCTCCCTGTGCCTCAGTTTTCTGATCTTTAAGCTAGGGAATCATAATAAGATCTCCTTTACAGAGTTGTAAAGATTAATGGAAACATGCAGATAAGGTACCCAGTGACCAGCTCACAATACACTCAATAAAGGTTGGATGGTAGAGGCAGTGCTGCCTAAGGCTGCAGTAATTACTTTAAAATTGAGGCTGCTCTTTTACTCTTCCTGCTTCTAATATGGCTAAAACGATCACCTATTTTATTTTTTTTTTTAGACTATTTATTTGACAGACAGAGATCACAAGTAGGCAGAAAGGCAAGCAGAGAGAGAAGAGGAAGCAGGCTCCTTGCTTCTACTTCCTAGGTTAAGCTATGATCCTCTTGCACACAAATGCTGTCCCCCATCTAGGTTCACTGGAAAACTCCCTGCAGCCTGCCCCTTTTCCTCTTCATCTGGATGGTCTGCCACGGGATCACCTAGATTTCAACCCATAGAACTCCCCAAACCCTCTGGAGTCATTTTCTCTTTCAGAATCTTAAGACCACAGGATCATATCTATTTTCTGAAGCTATACAGACAACCTCTCAAGGAACAGATTTTCAAAGGATACTTTATTCGATTAATTAGTCAATTCCCTCGTCGTAGATGTGAAATTACCCCTAAACCATCCTGACTGAGGAGACTCTTACAGTGGGAAGCACAGAGATGTTGGGTTGTAACAATAGGAGAGCTCATTTGCAATGCAAATGAGCAACCAGCAGGCGAATGAATCCTTATGGGAAAACCACTCTAATCATAAAAACCACTTGCTTTAGGGAGACTGCAATGTAAGGACAAGCAGAATCATAGCTCCATGAATCCCCTCTAATATAGGATATTAGAGAATTATCCAGGTAATTTTCTCTGAAACTGCATTTGAGTAAAGCAAAATGTATTGCTGGGCCATAGATAATATCTTTAAAATTTGACTCCACAATTGTAGACTGAATTATTTATGGTTGTCACTATAGCTATGATAGTTTGGAAATAAAATAGTCAGGCTTTTCTTCCTGTTTTTATTTGTAGGAAAACAAGTCATTCAAGCTTTTTAGTGATACAATGTGACTTGCTGTCGATGGCAGTTACAAATTTTCAAGCTCTGCCAAGCACAGGAGTACCCAGAAGGGACATATGTTTTCTCTGCTTTGTGTTCCAAATTTGCCTTAAAAAACATGCAATTATGTGAAGGCCTGATTTATATTTTCAAGGAAAAGCACAATAATGGCTCTGTTTTGTAGCCGTGTTTCTCCAAAACGTATTTATTTTGCTGCCTTTTCAAAAGAAGTTGGCTAATGATCATTGGTTTTTCGATTTCTGTCATGACATATGAAAATTTGATGAGGTCTGTGAGATTTAAGAACTGTTTTTCTTAAGTGCAATGGAAATTTAGTTAACATAGTTTTGTACTGCAAGCCTGAAAAATACTTACCTTTCATCCATTTCCTTATTTTTGTGGAAAGTGGGAGAAGGCAATGCAGGAAAAACTCCATTTGTGGCTAGGATGGAACAGAATGATGACAATAACAAACGGGAAACCTCGAAAGATCTAAAGATCAGAAGGCTGTATGAGGGTCATGAGTGTAGGAGGAAGTGGGGAGGGATAGAATATTTTCTGGGGGTGGTTCTGGGGAGAAAGTGAGGCTTTTGGGGTACATTTTATACTTAAATGAAAATTACCATAAAGCACTTTATAAATTACATAATCCCTCCGGCAGTAGATTTCACGTCCTTCATTACTACTATTAGTGATGGCGTTCACACTACTCTCTCAGCAGCATTTCTAGTAAATTTATTGAGAGAAGATGAGCTTGTCTCTTTCTGGATTGGGGAGCCCCCTCCTGGGAGGTAGGGCGATTTTTTTGTTGTTTTTTCTCTTTCAGTAATGGAAGTAGAGAAAGGTCAAAGGCCAATTTTACATAATAAGGGAGTTAGTGGACAAATAATTACACAGTATAGAATATTAGGAAATTTTGAAGCTAAGAGGAAAAGGTATCAGGGCAATGGAAAGACGGAAGTATAATATATATGTGATGTTTTGATTGCCTTGTACAAATCTAGAGTTATTTTGTTAGTTTAGGAATATAAATATTTTATTAACATATAGGCTCATAAAATATTTATATTGTATATTTAAAATCATAAAGGCTCAGAAAAATGCAATGTAAAAAAATGGAAATAATAGCATGTCTTCCCCATAATTTTTCAATCTTAAGAGAAATAATTTCAAATTCTTTAAAAAATTGTTTCACCTCTTGGCACTCACATCTAGGGTGCAGGAAATCACATGCTTTTAAAGATACCATCTTGTTAGGCCTCAGATTCACATGCCTTTTTCTGATACATGTTGTGTGTAAGCCTGGTAAACTCTCATCTGCTTTTTTGGATCTAGAGAAGGTTTGGTCCAAGATGATTTGGAATTCATTCAGTGGTCATAACTTTTGTTGGGTAAGTGAAATGGCCCCTCAGTATGATGGAATCATCTTTCATACTATTGAGATCATTCCCCTAGTCAGCCTTTTAATATTACCTTTTAGGCCTTGCCAAAAAAGCCCTACAGGGAAATTTTAATAGAATTTTCAGGTGGAGTGTTTTCCCATTCTAGAGCTAGGTTTCCAATTTTGCTCCTTGATAAAAGCAAATAAAAAGTAATTATGGGATCGTTCAAGACAGAATTTGAAAGGTACTTCAATTTTATAAAATGATGGGTCTCTCAATGGCTTTGGTGTCAGTCTGAGTTTTATGGTAAAGGCCACCACCTTGGAAGCTTGGAGGCTGGTCATAGTGATTTCAGAGAATGACCCTATTGGGGAAATAGCCAGTTCCATCCTTTGCTATCTTCCTTAAGACTTATGAGATGATGCACGAACACCAGAGCTTAACTTGGCTTTACCCACTGGTCACAGTTTATTCATTCATTTTAAGCCAGAAATTTAGAGATTTTCAATAATGAAAGCCAAATTGTTGAGATAGTAGCTCAGAAACTGGAGGTGATAGGAGACACCTTTTGGTGGTCTGTTTATTGAGCTAAGACAGGTGACTACAAGATGGCCCATTTCCCTAACACCAAGAACCTCTAGACATAGCTTCAGAAAATGTACCCCAGAAAAAGGATCCCAGATAACTTCTCTCTAGACCTCCTCCTGGTTTAGCCTGGGGTGAGACAGAATGTGGTGGGGTGGGGGAGAACACAGAGGACAGAGCAGAAAGCAAGTCTAGTGCACAGGTTACCTGACAGGAGAGAATCTTTGGACTATGATGTAGCAAAATATATTCAATCTCCCTTGTCCCATTTCCATCCAGGTCATGATAAGTCTGTGCCTATCTTCTCCTTTCCTCCTACTACCTCACCTCTTCCTTCCTTCCAGTCCCATCCAGTCAACCTTCCTCCAGAACTGGGGACTGAAGAGTCAATTGAATTGGAGTAGAAACTAGGAAAAATGTGGGTTGGAATAGCCTAAGTATTACTCGGGGGCTCAGCTATTTCATGGGCCTCTCATAAAGAGAGAAACAATGCGTTCCCAGAAATTGCATTTTATGGGCATTATCGTTAGTATTATATGTTTTTAAATTTACTTTCTTTTTGTTTTGATAAGATCGAACATCAAGTGACCTTAGAAGAGCTACAGAACTTGAGTGCACTCTTTCAGGTAGGAATTGACCAGGTGAGCTGTCTAAATATTCTTCTGGGTAATTTGATTCTCCCCTTGATGGTTTCAGTGAAAAGTGCAATCCTTTTAATTCCTATAAAATAGCAGTGAAGAATAAATTCACCTTAATTGTCATTTTTTAATGGAATTAGAAACAAGTTGTGAATGCATCAGAGAAATGAACGAAAGAGATACTATGTTAGAAGTTGACAGGGTTTAGGTAAGTCTAATTAGACATTCGATCCTTTGGGCTCTTGCTCCTAGACTAAACAAAATGCAGCTATGTTCATCATTAATTATTCTTTTTCCCTCCTAGGAGTATGAAAAGAGAGGAAGACAGCTGCTGGACATGGAAACTTTCGAATGCATAATGAAACAGAGTATGAGGTCACAGAATAAAGTAAATGGATTTTATAAATGTTGGATGATTGAAAACCACAGTTAAAACTTTACCTGTATGAACCAATTAATCTTGATGTTCTAGCTGTAAGATCACTCTCAGCTCTAAACTGATTTCTGCTAGTACCTACCTGATTCACAGAACCTGTTCACAGAACAGTTTACCTGGGAAAATATTTTTTAAATTATTGAAAATATGCTAGACCAGCAAGATATTTAGAGACTTTTATTGAAAAGGAGAAAAAGGCTCTTGCTCTATCACTAATTATTTCTGTAGATGGTCCCCAACTTGGGATGGTTTGACTTTAAGACAGTATGAAAGCCATGCAGTTAGCAGAAACCATACTTTGAATCTTTATCTTTCCTCCAGAGCTATGCAGTCTGATCCTCTCTCATGAGGCTGGGCAGCAGCCACAGCACCCAGTCAGCCATGTGCTCACGAGGGTCAACATCTGACAATACACTGAGAACCATTCTGTTTGTCATTTTCAAAATAGTATTCAACACTCCATTATAAAACAGACTTTGTATTAGAAAATGTGGCCCTGCTGGAGACTAATGTTTTAGGTGGGCTAGGCGAAGCTATGATGTTTGGTAGGTTAGGTATATATATATATATATATATATATATATATATATATATATATATATATATATATATATATATTTTAAAGATTTTATTTATTTATTTGACAGACAGAGATTACAAGTAGGCAGAGAGGCAGGCAGGGAGAGAGGAGGAAGCAGGCTCTCCGCGGAGTAGAGAGCCCGATGCGGGGCTCGATCCCAGGATCCTGGGATCATGACCTGAGCCGAAAGCAGAGGCTTTAAGCCACTGAGCCACCCAGGCGCCCCTGGTAGGTTAGGTATATTAAATGTATTTTCCACTTATGTTATTTTCAACTTAGGATGGGATCATCAGGATGTATCCCATGAAAACTTGAGGAAGATCGGCATACCTATTATTTCCAAAGAGTGTGGACCCCCCTTCAATACCCGATCTGCTGGAATGAAACAGTTTAAACATACCCTCTGCCATATTGTTTAGCCCAGTTATTAACTCGAAATATGAAATCTTAATGAAGGGCTATTCAGGCCCCTATAACAAAATACCACAAACTTGGTGGCTTACAAATAACAAACATCCATTCCTTACAGTTCTAGGGACTAGAAGTTTGAGATCAGGGTCAGGTGAGGGCTCTCTTCCAGGTTGTAGACGTTTCCTTGGGTCCTCATGTAGCAGAAGGGACTTGGGAGCTCTGTGAGATCTCTTTCCTAAGAACACAGATATCATTCACAAAGCCTCCATCTTCATGACCTAAGGACCTCCCAAAGGCTCCACCTCCTAATACCATCACATCAGGCATTAAGACTTCAACATATGAATTGGGGTGTGGCGAACATAAACATTGAGTCCATAGCAATAAATAAGGTTTTATTCCTGAGATAAAATACACATTACAAAATGAGAAGCTCTTTAAGTACTACTTGCTAGGTTTCCTGATTATATAAAAACAAACTCAAGGTAAACCTCTTTGATCTTGTCCCTAAGATTTGAGCAAAAACATGCCCCTTTTAAGTGCAAAGCCACAGTTTCAAGGGCTACAGTACAAGTTTAGGTGTGTTTAAAATTTCTTCTACAATGAGAAGTGATCATTAAATGGAACTATTTTTAAACAGTCTTCCCTCTATTTGTGCAATACCATACAAAGAACTTCTGTTGGGAAGAGAGAAGAGTGTTAAATGGATAAATTCCTGGGTGTTTTACCAACATTCTAGATCTTTTTAACCAAAGCAGTCTAATTATCTATATTTTTAGAATTCCTGCCTGCCCAGTCAGCCACTTATTCCCTTATGCTCTCATTCATTCATTTACTCACTCACTCATTCATTCATTCATTCATTCATTCAATAAATCTTTACTGGGGCAATATTCACTTAGTAAATATTTACTAAGGGACTTTGTTTTAGACCCTGTGGCACACAGTCAGTCAAGATACAGCTTAGAGCCACTCTAGAATTAAGCATGGTTGTTATGAGGACATGTCAACCAGACCAGGAAGTCAGGCCTGAAGGAGTTAAATCTTGGGCTGAGTTTTAAGGGATGAAGGGAATCACTACATGAATGAAGGAAAGATGGGCAAGGCCTGCAAGAAGGAACAACATTCCCAGAGGCTCAAAGACAAGAGCCAGCATGATGCCTGTTATATACATCTAGGGGAATGTGTGCAAAGGAATGTGGAACAAGGATCAGATTATTTGGAACCATTTGTACTAAGCTTAATTTTATGCAGTATATCACCAAGGAGCCATGAAGCCATGTCTTTCTTCGTTTATTTATCAAACAATTAATTGATTTTTGACTATGTGACCACACTATCTTAGGGTCTTTTCATATTTCATTAGTCTCCAGAATATCAGAATAACTTCATTCAGAAGGCATTGTTATTCTTATTTTGTAACTGAAAAGACAGAGGTTTAGAGAATCTGAATAACTTGCCTGAAGTCCCTCAGTTACTAAGGAAAGCATCCGGGATTCAAACTCTGGTCTACAACTAATGCTCAATATGTCAGTTAGGATTAGGTTCACCTACAGAGTGACAGAAAACTCTAAGCCACCAAGACTGAAGCAAGATAGGGGCGCCTGGGTGGCTCAGTGGGTAAAAGCTTCTGCCTTCAGCTCAGGTCGTGATCCCCGGGTACTGGGATTGAGCCCCACATCAGGCTCTCTTCTCAGCAGGGAGCCTGCTTCCTCCTCTCTCTCTGCCTGCCTCTCTTCCTACTTGTGATCTCTGTCAAATAAATAAATAAATAAATCTTAAAAAAAAAAAAAAGACTGAAGCAAGATAAATATTTTCTCTCATTTAAAAAGTCATGTGGTCAAAAGGGCTTCATGAAATCATCAGGACAGACTTGTCCTGCTTTGCTGGTCTCCCACCTTCAGCACATGGACTCCTCTTCATGGCTCAAGATGACGGCTTGGACTCTAGCCAACATGCTCTCATTCTAGGCAGCAGGGAGGGAGAAGAGGCAAAGAGAGATCTACTTCTTTCCTTTAAGGACAATTCCCAGGAGCTCCCTGTGACATTTTTAACTTCCTTAGTCAGAAATTAATCATATGTCATATCTAGCTGTGAAAGTTGGCAGGTAAATATGGTCTTTTTCCTGAGAAGGCATGTACCCAGTTAAAAGTGAGTGTTCTTTAGTAAGGAAGAATGGCTAAGAGGAACAACCAAAGCCCCAGGTCTTCTCCACTATTCTAGGGTTTCATATTCTAGTACTGGCTAAAAACCAGGAAGTATCTCCTTTGCTCTTTCTAGGAAATGTTGACTTAATCAAAAGTTAATGCCAAAAAGGGGAGGGAGGGCATGAAAGAATAACATTTAGGAAGAACATAGTGTATAGGGTGAGCATTTTAGACAGAGGTAGCATCTACAGGAGGAGGGGTCTTAGTCCCCAAGTCCACTAAGCCCTCGGTTTTGGGGTGGAGCAGAGAGAGTAATGACCTATTTTCTTATTTCTATACCTTTACTATACTTTACCTAGAATGCTCTCCTCCCCTCTCTTCCTTAAGTAATGACTCTCTGAATTCTGACTTTTTAGAATATTCCCAGAATCTAGCATCATGTGTGGCACATGCAGGTGCCCACTAAATGTCGATTGAATGAATGGTGTTAAGGCAGTGCAGCCATTGTGGACTTGAAGGGGTATATCCTAACTTCCCTAGAAATTAATAGGTGCTTCTCCTTTTTTTTTTTCTTTTTAAAAAGATTTTATTTATTTATTTATTTGAGAGACAGAGAGAGAGCATGAGAGGAGAGAGGTCAGCGGGAGAAGCAGACTCCCCACCGAGCAGGGAGCCCGATGTGGGACTCGATCCCGGGACTCCAGGATCATGACCTGAGCCGAAGGCAGTCAGTTAACCAACTGAGCCACCCAGGGACCCCTATAGATGCTACTCCTTTTAATCTGATAGTCATCTATAGTTACCTGTAGCATAGAACTAATCATTTTGTCTTACACTGTTTGCTTGTTTGTGATCCCATTCTACAGTGAATGCTGTGAGGGCAAGTAACACACCTTTCAGTTCTAAGGCCTCAGCATCTGGCTCAGGACTTGGCATACCATTGGTGTTCAACCTGTGTTTCTTCCATGAGTGAATCCATGTATGGAGGAAGCAGTCCAGTGTTCCTTAGAATCCCACATAATCATCCTGAGAAAGAAGTACCTTGGGCAGAGCCCAATTATTCATAGACACAGGTCCTCCACCACCAAAGTGAGACTATCTGGTGGCCTATGCCCTGCCTGAAGGCCACCTCCTGCCATGGCTTGTGACACTGCATGACCCTTGCCTGATGTACCTTGTTTGGAGTTCCAGGATGCCCAGGCATTCCCACAGCTCTCCCACGCACTGCCTTCTGGAGACAAGGTGGTCTGAGTGGGCATCTTGAGCACAAGCAGTGATTGCTTTCATCCTGAGCAGAATTTTCTGTTTCCCATTCCTTCTGTGGCCTTATGCTCTTCTTGAAGTTATCCCTCTGGGTGTTTTGGTTTGTTTGGGCATTCATTTCAAAAACATTTGTTGTATATTATGTGCATGGTATTGTCTAGTTGCCATGGTGAAGTCTGCACTGTCATCCTCAGAGGAGTATGATGTGTCTCTATCTGAGCCTGACTTAGAGGGAAGTGGGACTGAGCTGAGGTTCACAGCCAGGGCCTTTCCTCACAACCCCTCCACTGGCACTGAGTGTTGATTCACCAAGGGGCAATGCCTTGGTGTCTTGAACACCAGGCATCATCTTATTTTCTCCCTTTTACTGCCATTACTACACAAAAGCAAATACCCATGGGACTTATAAGAGAAAACCCAACATCTTACTCCCCCAAAGAGACATATAACCTTACTATTTCTGTTGAAGGTACCTTCCATATACATTCCTGAAATTACAGAATCTTGGGGTTTCAAAAGACCTTAGAGGTCACTTAGTATATAGCCCCTTCAATGCTCAAATTCTCTTCTTTGCTAAGCCCTGAGTCAGCATACACTTGAATACCCTCAGCTAACAAAAACACAATGCCTTACAAGGCAGTCCATTTCAAGGTTAGAGAGCTCTGACCTTGGAAACCTTCCCCCTCTTGATGAGCTGAAATTGGTCTTTCTTGACATTCTACCCATTAGCTCAATTTCTATTCTTTTGAGCTGCCATAGCAAATTACAACAAACTTAGTTGTTAGTTGTTAAAACAGATACATATTTATTATCTCACACTTTTTATGAGTTAGGAAGCAAATCATGGCTTAGCTAGGTTCTTTTCTTCAGGGTCTCTCATGAGGCTGCAACAAGCTGGTGGCTATGGATTGGGTCTCATCTGAAACCTTGACGGGGGAAGGATCCACTTCCAAGCACATATGATTGTTGCCAGGAATCAGTTCCTTGCTGGCTGTTGGCAAGAGGTTGCCCTCAGTTCCTTGCCATGGGGGCCTTTCTATATGGCAGCTCATAACAGAGCAGCTGGTCTCATCAAAGCCAACCAAGGAGAGAGCCTGTTAGACCAAAGTTAGGATCTCATGTAATTTAATCATGGAAAAGGCATTACCCTCTACATTAGGTATTCTATTGGCTACAAGTAAGCTACTCAAGGAGAGGGGATTACATAGGCCATGAATACCAAGAGGTAGGGATCATGTGTGGGCCCATTATGTAGTCTGCTTACTATAGCCACACAGAAGAAATCTACTCTGCCGTTCATAGAATAATCTTTCTAATACTCAAAAATAATTTTTTGAAGTGTTCATAGGAGCTTTTTTCTTTCTTTCCTTTTTGGTTCACCCCTCCATATTTTTTTATTATTATTAACACATAATTTATTATTTGCTTCAGGGGTACAGGTCTATGAATCATCAGTCTTACACAATTCACAGCACTCACCATAGCACATACCCTCCCCAATATCCACAATCCAGCCATCTATCCCTCCCCCCAACCCCCAACAACCCTCAGTTTGTTTCCTGAGATTAAGAGTCTCTTATGGTTTGTCTCCCTCCCCAGTCCAATATTGTTTCGTTTTTTTCCCTCCCTACCCACCACAAACCCCCACCATGCCTCTCAAATTCCTCATATCAGAGAGATCATATGATAATTGTCTTTCTTTGATTGACTTATTTCGCTTAGCACAATATCCTCTAGTTCCATCCACATCATTGCAAATGGCAGGATTTGGGGGGTTTTTTGATGGCTGCATAGTATTCCACTGTGTGTTTGTGTGTGTACCACATCTTCTTTATCCATTCATCTGTTGATGGACATCTAGGTTCTTTCCATAGTTCGGCTATTGTGCACATTGCTGCTGTAAAAATTCAGGTGGGTGTGCCTCTTTGGATCACTACATTTGTATCTTTAGAGTAAATACCCAGTAGTGCAATTGCTGGGTCGTAGGGTAGCTCTATTTTCAACTTTTTGAGGAACCTCCATACTGTTTTCCAGAATGGC
Organism: Mellivora capensis; assembly: GCA_004024625.1. Classification (NCBI taxonomy): domain Eukaryota; kingdom Metazoa; phylum Chordata; class Mammalia; order Carnivora; family Mustelidae; genus Mellivora; species Mellivora capensis. The sequence continues at coordinate 100,652 of PISX010003981.1, forward strand.
TGCACCAGCTTGCATTCTCACCAACAATGTAGGAGGGCTCCCCTTTCTCCACATCTACGCCAACGTCTGTCATTTCCTGACTTGTTAATTTTACCCATTATGACTGGTGTTAGGTGGTATCTCACTGTGGTTTTGATTTTAATTTCCCTGATGGTGAGTGATATTGAGCAATTTTTCACGTGTCTTTTGGCCATTTGGATGTCTTCTTTGCAGAAATGACTTTTCATGTCTTCCAACCATTTCTTGATTGGATTATTTGTTCTTTAGGTGTTGAGTTTGATTAAGTTCTTTATAGATTTTTGGATACTAACCCTTTATCTGATATGTCATTTGCAAATATCTTCTCCCATTCTGTCAGTTGTCTTTTGGTTTTGTTGATTGTTTCCCTTGTTGTGCAAAAGCTTTTGATCTCGATGAAGTCCCAATAGTTCATTTTTGCCCTTGCTCCCTTTGCCTTTGCTGATGTTTCTAGGAAGAAGTTGCTGCAGCTGAGGTTGAAGAGGTTGCTGCCTGTGTTCTCCTCAAGGATTTTGATGGATTCCTATCTCATGTTGAGGTCTTTCATCCATTTTGAGTCTATTTTTGTGTGTGGTATAATGAAATGGTCCAATTCCATTCTTATGCAGGTGGCTGCCCAATTTTCTCAACCCTGTTTGTTGAAGAGACTCTTTTTTCCATTGGACATTCTTTCCTGCTTTGTCGAAAATTAGTTGACCATAGAGTTGGGGGTCTATTTCTGGGCTCTCTATTCTGTTCTATTGATCTATGTGTCTGTTTTTGTGCCAGTACCATACTGTCTTGATGATTACAGCTTTGTAATAGAGATTTAAGTCTGGAATTATGATGCCACCAACTTTGGTTTTCTTTTTCAGCATTCCTCTGGCTATTCAGGGTCTCTTCTGGTTCCATATAAATTTTAGGATTATTTGTTCCATTTCTTTAAAAAGGAATTGACAGTATTTTGATAGGGATTGCATTAAGTGTGTAGACTGCTTTGGGTAGCATAGACATTTTCACATTTGTTCTTCCAATCCATGAGCATGGACCATTTTTCCATTTCTTTTTGTCTTCCTCATTTCTTTCATGAGTACTGTATGGTTTTCTGAGTACAGATTCTTTGCCTCTTTAGTTAGGTTTATTCCTAGTTATCTTATGGTTTTGGGTGTAATTATAAATAGGATCAACTCCTTAATTTCTCTGTCTTCTGTCTTGCTGTTGGTGTATAGAAATGCAACTGATTTCTGTGGACTGAATTTATTTCTTGAAACTTTACTGAATTCCTGTGTGAAGTTTTGGAGTGGAGTCTTTTGGGTTTTCCTCATAAAGTATCATATTATCTGCAAAGAGTGAGAATTTGCTTTCTTCTTTGCTGATTCGGATGCCCTTAATTTCTTTTTGTTTTGTGATTGCTGAGGCTAAGACTTCTAGTACTATCTTGAATAGCAGTGGTGAGAGTGGACAGCCCTGCCATGTTCCCGACCTTAGGGAAAAAGCTCTCAGTTTTTCCCCATTGAGAATGATATTCGCTGTGGGTTTTTAATAGATGACTTCAATGATATTGAGGTATGTACCCTCTATCCCTATACTGTGAAGAGTTTTGATCAAGAAAGGATGCTGTACTTTGTCAAATGCTTTCTCAGCATCCATTGAGAGTATCATATGGTTCTTTTTCTTTCTTTTATTAATGTATTGTATCACATTGATTGATTTGTGGATGTTGAAACAACCTTGCAGCCCAGGAATAAATCCCATTTAGTCGTGGTGAATAATCCTTTTAATGTACTGTTGGATCCTATTGGCTAGTATTTTGGTGAGAATTTTTGCATCCATGTACATCAAGGATATTGGTCTATAATTCTCTTTTTTGATGGGGTCTTTGTCTGGTTTTGGGATCAAGATAATGCTGGCCTCATGAGTTTGGAAGTTTTCCTTCCATTTCTATTTTTTGGAACAGTTTCAGGAGATAAGTATTGATTCTTCTTTAGATGTTTGGTAGAATTCCCCTGGGAAGCTGTCTGGCCCTGAGCTCTTGTTTTTTTGGGAGATTTTTGATGACTGCTTCAATCTCCTTATGGTTTATGGTCTGTTCAGGTTTTCTATTTCTTCCTGGTTCAGTTTCGGTAGTTTATATGTCTCTAGAAATGTATCCTTTTCTTCCAGATTGTCAAATTTGCTGGTGTATGGTTGTTCATATATTCTTATAGTTGTTTGTACTTCTTTGGTGTTGGTTGTGATCTGTCCTCTTTCATTCATGATTTGATTAAGTTGGGTCCTTTCTCTTTTCTTTTTGATAAGTCTGGCCAGGAGCCTATCAAGCTTATTAATTCAAGAGTCAGTTCCTAGTTTCGTTGATTTGTTCTACTGTTCTTTTGGGTTCTATTTCATTGATTTCTACTCTAATCTTTATTATTTCTCTTCTCCAACTGGGTTTAGGCTTTCTTTGCTGTTCTTTCTCCAGCTGCTTTAGGTGTAGGTTTAGGTTTGTACTTGAGACCTTTCCTGTTTCTTCAGAAAGACTTGTACTGCTATATACTTTCCTCTTGGGACTGGCTTTGCTGTGTCCAAAGATTTTGAACACTTGTGTTTTCATTTCCATTTGTTTCCATGAATTTTTAAAATTCTTCTTTAATTTCCTGTTTGACCCATTCATTCTTTAGTAGGATGCTCTTTAGCCTCCATGTATTTGAGTTCTTTCCAATTTTCCTCTTGTGGTTGAGTTCTAGTTTCAAAGCATTGTGGTCTGAAAATATGCAAGGAATGATCCCAATCTTTTGGTACAGGTTAAGACCTGGTTTGTGACCCAGGATGTGATCTATTCTGTAGAATGTTCAATGTGTACTAGAGAAGAATGTGTATTCTGTTGCCTTGGGATGGAATATTCTAAATATATCTCTGATGTCCATCTGGTCCAGTGTATCATTTAAAGCCTTTATTTCCTTGATGACCTTTTACTTAGATGATCTGTTCATTTCAGTGAGGAGGATGTTAGAATCTCCTACTATTATTATATTATTGTCAATATATTTATTTGATTTTGTTATTAATTGGTTTATATAATTGGCTGCTCCCATGTTGGGGCATAAATATTTAAAATTGTTAGATCTTCTTGTTGGACAGATCTTTTAAGTATGATATACTGTCCTTCCTCATCTCTTATTATAGTCTTTGGCTTAAAATCTAATTTATCTGGTATAAGGATTGCCACTCCAGCTTTCCTTTGATGTCCACTAGCATGGTAAATTGTTTTCCACCCCCTCACTTTAAGTCCGGAGGTGTCTTTGGGTCTAAAATGAGTTTCTTGCAGACAACATATTGATGGGTCTTGGTTTTTTATCCATTCTGACACCCTGTGTTTTTTGATAGGGGCATTTAGCCCTTTTACATTCAGGGTAACTACAGAAAGGTATGAATTCAGTGCTATTGTATTGCCTGTAAGGTGACGATTACTGTATATTGTCTCTGTTTGTGTTACTTTTAGGCTCTGGTTTGTGTTACTTTTTTCTGGTTTATGTTACTTTTAGGCTCTCTCTTTGCTTAGAGGAACCCTTTCAATATTTCCTGTAGAGCTGGTATGGTGTTTGCAAATTTTTTTAGTTTTTGTTTGTCCTGGAAGCTTTTTATCTCTCCTCCTATTTTCAATGACAGCCTAGCTGGATATAGTATTGTTGGCTGCATATTTTTCTTGGTCAGTTCTCTGAATATATCTTGCCAGTCATTTCTGGCCTGCCAGGTCTCTGTGGATAGGTCTGCTGGCAACCTAATATTTCTACCACTGTATGTTACAGACCTCTTGTCGTGAGCTGCTTTCAGGATTTTCTCTTCGTCATTGAGACTTGTAAGTTTTACTATTAGATGATGGGGTGTGGACCTATTTTTATTGATTCTGAGGCAGCCTCTCTGTTCCTCCTGGATTTTGATGCCTGTTCCCCTTACCAAATTAGGGAAGTTCTCTACTATAATTTGCTCCAGTATACCTTATGCCCCTCTCTTTCTTTCTTCTTCTTCTGGGATCCCAATTATTCTAATATTGTTTCATCTTATGGTATCACTTATCTCTCAAATTCTCCCCTTGTGGTCCACTAGTTGTTTGTCTCTCTTTTTCTCAGCTTCTTTATTCTCCATCATTTGGTCTTCTATATCACTCATTTTCTTCTGCCTCATTTATCCTAGCAGTAAGCCTTCATTTTTTATTGCACCTCATTAATAACTTTTTGACTTCAACTTTGTTATATTTTGATCTTTTATTTCTCCTGAAAGGGTTTTTATTTCTCCAAAAAGAGAGTCTCTAGTATCTCTCATGTTTTATTTGAGCCCAGCTAGCACCTTGATAATCATCATTCTGAACTCTAGTTCTGACATATTACTAATGTCCATATTGGTTAGATCCCTAGCCATTGGTACTGCCTCTTGTTCTTTTTTTTTGATGTGAGTTTTTCTGCCTTGTCATTTTAACCAGATAAGAATAGATGAATGAGCGAACAAAATACTAGAAGGATAGCAATGACCCCAGAAGAATATAGGCTAACCAAATCAGAAGAGATCCGAAACTGGGGGAAAAGAAAAGAGAAAAAAAAAAAGAAAAAAAAATATATATATTAGACTGATGAATAAAACAGAGCCACACACTTGGTTTTGGGTGTATTTTGGTCTGTTAGAGAAAACTGCCTCCCAAAATTTTAAAGAAAGAAAAACTTATGTGTACATACAAAAATAAGGGTAAACATGATGAAGGGATGGGATATGACTGTAAAGATGTAAACTAAAAAAGATTCTAAAAAAGGAATTGATAATATAAGAAGTTGGTTGAAAGAAGAAAAAAAAAGAGAAAAGAATGTGATCAGGCTGGAGACTAGAACAAAGTCAATCACTAGATTTGAAGCATATTTTGATCTATTAGAAGAAACTATATCCCAAAATTTTAAAGAAAGAAATACCTATATGTATACCAAAAAAAAAAAAAATGTCAAATACAATGAAGGGATAGAATATGAATATAACAATGAAAATTTAAAAAGGTTTTTTAAAAAGGTATTGATAAGGGGCACCTGGGTGGCTCAGTGGGTTAAGCCTCTGCCTTCGACTCAGATCATGATCTCAGGGTCCTGGGATTGAGCACCACATAGGGCTCTCTGCTCAGCAGGGAGGCTGCTTCCCCCTCTTTCTCTGCCTCCCTCTCTGCCTACTTGTGATCTCTCTCTCTCTCTGTCAAATAAGTAAATAAAATATTTTTTTAAAAAGGTATTGATAAGATAAAATAGTTAAAAAATATTAAAATAGGAAAGAGGAAAAACTAAAAAAAAATAGAATAAGAAAAAAATAAAATTAAAAAAATTTAACTTTTAAGGACTAAAGAATCATGGGGGGAAAGCCATGACTCCCTGTAACTGTGAAGTTTTACAGTTCTCTTTGATCAGTGAATTGGACTTGGCTGGATGTTCTTGTTGATATTCTGGGGGAGGGGCCTGTTGCTGTGATTCTCAAATGTCTTTGCTGGAGGCGGAATTGCATCACCCTTGCCAGGGGCCAGGTTAAATGGCCTGATTCGGAGAGCGAATCTGTTTGGGTTCACTTCCAGTAGCTTTTGTTCCCTGAATGCTTCCTGTATAGCTTTGGAGGTGGAGAACAAAGATGGCAGCCTTCAATCTCCTGCCCCATAGGAGCTGAGAGCTCCACTTCTCAGTGCACCCTCAGAGAAAAGCAGTCAATCCCTCCCATCTCTCCCTGGTCTCCAGTCACATTCTGAGCTCACTTGGCCTGTGACCGAGTGTTTCTCTCTGGCGCATGGCCCAGTTTGGAGTCTCCAAACCCATCAGATTCTGCCACGTGCTCCCGTGCCGCTCATCCTGGAGGAGGAAGGAGGGGTTCTCCCCGGATCTGCCATTTCTGAGGTCCCTGCTTGAAGAGCCGTGGCCCGACTGTGCCTTGGATTACAGTTTAAGTTAATCCCGAGCTGAGAGCCCCTCCTTAGTTCTGTCTGTGCAGCCAGCTTCCTTGCCTGATACCTGGGAGCTCTGCCACACTCAGGCTCCTCCAGTCTTTCTGTGACCCTGAAGGACCTGGGACCACACTGTCCCCGCAAGGGCTCCATCCTCTGCTTAGCCTCTGGAGTGATGTCCCTCAGTGGAGCAGACTTCTAAAAGCTCCAATTTTGCACTTCACTGCTTTACCACTTGCCAGGAGCCGGCCCCTCCCCCCACAGTCTCTCTTCCCATATATCACCTCAGGTTCACTTCTCTGCAATCCTACCTTCCAGAAAGTGGTCGATTTTCTGTTCCTAGAATTGCTGCTTTTCTTCTCTTCAGTCTCCTGTTGAGTTTGTAGGTGTTCAGAATGGTTTGATAACTATCTAGCTGAACTCCTGGGACCCAATGATATTTAAGTCTCCTACTCCTCCACCATCTTGCTCTGGTCTCTAAAAAATGATTTTCATGACTTACATGTCCTCATGTTTTGGGATACACCTAAGGGTGCACCCTTACCATCCAACCATCACTTGTTTTGCTGTTATCTAACGTGGGGTCCCTAAACATAGTCCAGTCTTGGCTGGAACTGACAAGGGTGGAGTTTGACCTCCTGGGAGCACATGGACTGAGAGACAAAAAGTTCATGCTGATTAGGACTCCATTTCAAAAATAGATGTTCTAGGAGTCCCACTCTCTCATGAGGGAAGAGTGGTAGGGTCAGCACACTGAACCCCAACTCGCAGTCCTATTAATGTTTTAGAACAGGCATTCCAGAGACCTTTGACTATTATGCATTGTAATATGAGATTTGTAAATTGGAAAAATTAAGATTTCCACTTCTTCTGCATCTTCTCCCCCAACAACCTAGTGAAGAGTTTCCCCCTATGCTGTCTATAAATAGATTTATTTTTTTCCTTTCCAGAATATTGAACAAATACAACAACTTTTCATGAAAATAGACTATGAATCAGTGGGCAGAATTCAATGGGTAAGTCGGTTTATGTTTTGTGAATCAAATTTGGGATTAGTAAGGAAAACACATATAATGTTAGCTCTGAGCCTGTTCCTTTCTGGAGTATGCTATGTCCTTCAGTGCTTTGTCAACTTGAAACTGAACCAAGGGGATATGCATGTTCACAGTTTTCAAATTTTGTAATGTCAGATTATTCTTGGAATAGTTTAACTAGGGATTTCAGTAGCTAAGGCAAATTCCAAGAAGGGTTTCCTAAAACTAAGAAGTAAAGGATACACTTGTCATCTTACCCCAAAGCAAACATGAAACACCCGTGAGCAAGAAATTCTATGAGCAAAAAACACCTGATGATAATCAGATCAGTTAACACATGTAAAGTATTTAGAACAGGGACAGTCACAAAGTAAATTCTCAACAGATATCATCATCATTATTAATAATCCCCAATTTGAGTTGTGTAATAATGAGCTGAGACATCGGCTTTAAACATTCTCTGCCATTGCATCTGTCAGTGCCCTTCTACTGTCCCCGGAATAAATAAATAAATTAATTAATTCAGAATTAATTTCTAAAATGATAACTTGAACAGTAAGATACCTCTATTCAGACCTTGGGTCAATTCCCCAGCAAAATCAAATGGAAGCATTTACATTATCATCTGACTTGAATAGGAAGTCAGGGTTCCAGAAAAGAGAAGGAGAGGTTCTAATGAAGTGTGGCTTTGGGGAAGTGGAGAGAAAAGAAATGTTCCAGACCCTACAGTATCCCTACCCCTTCCCTCTGACCACAGACTTCTTTTCCCTAGGTGTACTGCTGAGATTCTAAAGGAGGCATATACTGGTGGGTGGGAACTGTGCAGTCTGACCGATAAGGACTTCAGTCTCTGGCCACCCACTTACTAGTTGTTTGATCTTAGGCAAGCTATTTAATCTTTCAAAGCTGGAGTTTCCAGATCTGTCAAAGAGAAGAACAATAGTATCTATGTCATGCAGTTATCATGAGAATTGAAGGGAAGGTCTATGTTGTGTGGAACATAGTGTACTGTCGATCACAGCCCCCACTGCTATCATCATCATCATCACCATCATCGTCATCACCACCACCACCACCACGACCTCCTTTAGAGAGACAGACCCTGGGAGTGGGGAAGGGAGCCCAAGTGGGTAACAGACTTCCAACCCCAGCTGAACGGGCACATCCCAGTTATTACCCTTGCATTTTTTGGCATACTGATGAGCTGGTGAGTACAAATAATTATGGCATGTCCAGGGAAGGAGTTACCCATACTCTGATGGTAAAGAAAAATTTTGAAACAAAGGAACATAGTAGATGTTTAATGAATTTTCCTTTATCCTCCAGGATGGCTTGTGCACGTATCTGCAGCTAGAGTATTCAGAGCAAGCGGATGCTTTGGCCCGACAGAAAGAGGTTTCCTTCCAGCTGCCTGCTGTGCTGCAAGGGCTGTCATATGGGGGTCCCGTGCTGCGCATTCTCTCTATGCCTGACGACACCTTAATCATGATCAGAGAAGATGGAGCGATTTATTTCTGGTCCCTGCAGCTGAAGTTGAAAAGAAGAAAGAGAGTTTTTGTATGTGATTTTCATTTGATAAGGATGCTGAGTGCTCCACTTTGATTTTATTTGCTATTTTAAACTGCTCTTCAAGTGGCATGATTACAGAAATTGTGTCCTTGAATGTAATATATTCATGTTGGCTTTTGCTAGTCTATAGAATGCAAATAAAATGTGTAGTACAAGATAATGCTTCATTTTGCTTCTAAAATCAGATGGAGTAATGAATTACACATGATTCCATCATGTAATTTATCATATGTCTTAATGAATGACAAATGGAAAAGAATTTTTTATTGTTTTTTTCCTGTTAATGATTATTTCAGTTTAGGCAGCTATGCTAGGGTTTGGCTTCTTATTGAATCACAGAATCAGAAATTCAGAAGGCAGAAGACATTTGGGAAGTAGACTTAGGATAGGAATAAAAATGCCTGACCTATTTCACAATATAGCCTATCTTTAAAGTCATTTTTTTTTATTATATCATTCAACAATAGTTGAGCCCCTGACGTAGTCTAGGCTCTCTGCTGGGTACTGCGGATATAGAAACCCATCTCAGCCCTCTGGAAACTTATCATCTACACCAGAAGTTACAGCTATCCTAAACCCCTCAGGGTGCCAAAATAAGCCCTCCCTAGAGAGAGGAAATAAAGGAGGCTCTTCGAGTCTATGTAGCAAGTTCTTTATACTTGAAGGAGAGCATCAATTTTTTTAAAAAATTATAATTTTAAGCATGCCTACTGTCAAACTGTCTTATCATTAAAAGACATATTTTTGTTTATTTCCACTCTTCAACACATTAGGACAAATCCACGAGTCGGAAGCCCAGGTGGGTGACGGATGTCATCAGCATGCCACAGTACAACAAGCTGCTCATAGGGACTGGGTGAGTGTCTGCAGCTCTTCAGTTGGAAGTAAACAATCGTTGTGTTATGAAATTCATTGCCATGTGTGAGTTTACACAGGCACATACACATCTATGGTATTTAAAAGTCATGAAGCCCTTTTTAAAACACGTTAGAACTCACAATATCATTCAAAGCTACTTTGCAAAGTTACGGCCTTGTTTGGCCCATTGCAGTGATGTCATTGTCTCCAACACCGAAAGAGGCCTTCTTCTGGAATAATTCCGAGTGACAGTATGGGCCAGATTGGGGGAAAAAAATCAGTCTTGTGACCTCTTAGCACATTTTATTTTAGATTCAAAATAATATGCCTATTTTATTATTTACCAAAATTCAGTCCAAAGTGCTTTGGACTTATTCAAAAAAATAAAATCTACTGTAAAAAAGATAATGCTCACTGCTGAAGAACCTCAGAAGAATGGGTCTGAGGCTGGGAAGGAAGATCCTAAAGGTTTTGATCATGACAACAGGAGAAAAATGAACAAGCACCATCCTGGGCTGCTTGGTTAACCTCAGTAACAGGCCACAGAGAAGGGCGTGTGGCTTGGGGGGAAGGAAATTTGGAAAATTTCAAATCAAGGGTAAAGCAAAAAGTTCAACACAAGGGAATGGTGCGGAGGCAGGGGTGTAAACTGTGATCCAGGGTTGGGAGACTGAGGAATCAAGCTGCTAAACACAGGGCTCTCCGGGCATGGGTAAGGGAAGGGGCGGAGCTTGAGGGGGATTTCCACAGCCCTGCGTACTGGGGCTTCCCCTGACTCCCCCTCCCAAGGTAGGGGTGTCTCTTTTCTATCTAGTCTCCTCCAGTTGCCCCTGCTTCTCTAGTCTTCAACCACTTTAATGAACCAACAGTTACTCCAACCTCAGATAATAGAGGCTATTAAATACAATCGAATTTAATGTTAAATCTAATAATTAAAATATATTTCTTAATTTTAAAATGTATCAATATAATTAATACTAACTACTGAAAAGCCACAAGCCTAGGTGTGTGCATTCAGCCCAGTTTTGTTTTAAAAGCCGTGCCCAATAATTTAATTATCATGTCTTTTGTGCACACCGCAGTTCAGTGATTGCTCAGGAACCTACTAGAGACTCTCTCAGCTGACAAATCAGAAGATGAGGCAAGGCTTATGACACCTTATGACCGTGGCTTATGACCACGGAGGCAGGGAACCACTAGAGCTACATGCAGGTGAAAAGAGGTGGGAAAAAAAGACATTTCACATTGAGGGAAAGGCAAGACTTTGGAATTTAGAGAGTGACCTCCATTTGTTCTATGCCAAGAGATCAAAGAAGTGAGTTGTGTTTCTCATACCCACAAACTTGTACTTCTCTCAATCAGCTGCAAGGTGGACAAGTTAGCACAGGAGGGAAGGGGTCCAGAGTGCAGGTTGAAAACGTGCGAAATTAGCAGAGCACTGAGTTAACCCCTTAGTTTCTAGAAAGAGGCCTCTGCCCTCCACTTGGCAGATCTAACCATCTTTAGTATCTGCAATAAACAACAGCTCACATTTCTGAGCCTTTAGCAAGTCCCAAGTCCTGGACTAATCACTTTCTCATGCGTCCTTTCAATCCTTGTAACCCTCCTGAAAGACAGGAGATCCCCATTTTACAGATGAAGGGACTACATGGTGAGCTGGGATCTGATGCCCCAACTAATGGCATCCAGAGCTCATATTGCTGGAAGCTGTGCCAGCCTCCTGAGGGAGAACGATAGGCCAGACTGAGTTAGAACCAGGCAGAAGAGATGTCCCCAAATGGTAGAATAGGGGAGGGAGGCCTCAGGTTCAGCCAGAGAGGTTGCTCAGTAGGGCAGGTGTTTCACTGGCCCAGTGTGTCTGTTTTGTGGAATCTATGAAGTAGAAAAACTGTTCTACAAAAGTGAAGTGGGGAATTTAATTTACTCCAATGGTACTTGATCTTTGAACAGAAACCGTGAAATCCAGCTGTATGAACTCTCCAACCTGGAGCCTTACTGTCAGATTGGCGGCCTGGAAGCTGTTCCTCTGAAACTGGATTACTGGTGAGAGCATCTCCAGGGCCAAGCAGGCCTCACAGGGCACTCTCCCCTGGCCAGTGGGGCCTTCTCTCCTCTCTCTCTGGACAGTTCCATCCAATCATGTTCAATCAGTAAATGTCAGGGCTTCCATGCAGCCTGTCTCCACCGTGTCGCACATCACAGTACTACCCAGAAAGGAGGGACCTTCCTGCATCTAGTCAGGAAAGGGAAGCCCAGAGAGGTGAAATGATTTTTAGAGTCATATAATTATGAATTCATCTGTTTTAAATGTGACTGGATTAATTTTCCTGAAACTCGACTTTGACCATGCTACTCTGCTTTCTAATGGTTGCTAGTTCCCTCTCCAAAAACATCCACACGTTCAGAGAGCATCCAGACTCCCCTCTGCCTTTTCAGCTTTGATCCCCTCTGAGCCTTCAGGTCTCCCAAGCACCAGCATAGCTAAACCAAGGCCCTCAGCTTGGGCCAGGCATTGTCACCACCACAGTATTCCCAGTGCCCTTCCTCAACCATCCATCCCACCATGTTTCTTGAGTACCTACTGTGCACCCTTACTGTTGGATGTGGGACACCGGCATGAATGAGACAAGATTCTTAGGGGCTATCCCAGTCTCACAGAGTGAGTGGTTCCTGCTGAAATACTACCATTCTTCATGAGCCAAGCCTCCGTGGATTCCCCTGAATCTCTTCCATACCCAAAAGCCAACATCTCCTAGAAGCCTCCCCAACCTTTGGCATTGATGGTCCTGCATGTCACGGGGCGCAGGTCCTGAGTAACTCTCAGGCAGTACCAGTGCCTTAGTCATTGCTGTGTGTTTTCTGACACCTACATACTGACTGGCAGGCTCACAGCAGGCTCTCAAGAAATGTTTGTTGAATGACCAAGACAGAAAACTCTCATGTAAGTTGACAAAAGGAGGCTCTGGTTTTATTTTGCCTTTCCTTCCCTGCTCTTCCTTTTTCTTCTGTGTGTGTGTGTGTGTGTGTGTGTGTGTGTGAAGTGCTAGGGATTCAGGAATTGAACATACAGGACACCTAGCCTCAAGAGGAGTACTGTCTGGTGGATATGAATGTGTTAGTCTGCTTGGGCTACCATAACGAAATATTATAGACTGTATGGCTTCGACAACAGAACTAATTATCTCACAGTTCTGGAGGATGGGAAGCCCAAGATCAAGGTGTGGGCCTGTTCTGTTTCTGGCGAGGTCTCTCTTTCTGGCTCACAGATGTCCACCTTCTCACTATGTCCTCAGGTGACCTTCCCGTGATACGTATACATGGAAAGAGGGAGCACGCACGCTGTCTGGTGTCTCTTCTTAAAAAAACACCAATCCTATCATGAGAATCCTCCCTTTAAAACTTTATCTACCCTAATTATCTCCCAAAGGCCCCATCCCCAAATACCACCACCTTGGGAATTAGGGGTCCACATATGAATTCTGGGGGACACAAACATGCAGTCCATAACAGTGAATATTTACTGACGTGGGGAGTGCTCTCTAATCACGTTATCTGTTCCTTGCTGAGGTGTCTTCTGGGTTGGCCACTCACCAGTCCCATCAACTAATGGGGTTGTCTGTTGATGATGTCATTCTCTGAGAGCCCCTCCTCTGTTGAAAGGCTATCCCAGGAGAGTAGGGGTGAGGTTTCAGATACATCTCTGCTCCTGCGATGTGGAGACTAGTTTTCTCTTTCTTCCTTTCATCTTCTGATGTTTAGCTTCCAGACACACCCAACACAAAACCAATGTGAAACAGCACTCGTGAGCCATTATAATCCCCACAGACTGGGTCTGGGCCTGTATTTGAGGGAGATGACCCTATGTCACCCTAAACCTCACTTAAGAGTTGCTGGCTTGATTCCTTACTGATTTCTTGCTAAGCAACCAGAACATAAACTTTGCATTTTATCTCTATTTCATCTCACCACTCCCTCACACCCAGACCTAACCGCTTAGAGCAATATTAGAACCAACATGGTATTTATCACAATATCCTGGGAGAGTAGGGTTCTGGTAAGTACAATGAGAGCTAGTTACAGGGACTGAATGCTCCAGGGAGCATTAATCATGGTATCTGAGTGCATTTGTGGGAGCACATTGTAAACTAATTGCCATGTATGGAGCTCACTCTATCATTACCTTTAATATACAATTTCACATACAACTTCTGTTTTGTTGCTTTCACACTACTGTAGACACACTCTAAGGTATGTTTCAGCTTTAAAAATGTTAGATATAAAAGTAAAAAAAGACATGCAAGAGAAATATTTTTGATAAATGATAAGTGTATCTGCCTAATAGAGCCTTTGGATCATAGGAGATATTCAATAACTGTTTTCTGACTAAACAAATATGGAAAAAATACGTATTTTTTTAATCCTGGCTTGATCTACTGCTAATTTGCCTGCTAACCAAGGGCAAAACATTGCCCTCCTTAAACATAAACTGGCAAAAGCAGCAGCAGCAGCAGGAGGTGGAGGAGGAGGAGGAGAAGAGAAAGAAGAATAGGAAGAAAGGGGAGGAGGAGGGGCTGGGGGAAGAGGAGGGAGAGGGAGAAGGAGTATGAGGAGGAGGGGAAAACTCCACTTTGCTCAGGATATAATATCAACTTACCTCAGAAAATTTCTTGGAAGAAACTCTTAAGTTTTTCTATTGTTAAAACAATATGTCAGTAAAAGACCAAGTAGAGATTAGCTTTACTTCTCAAATTAGAAATTCCCGTTGTTATGTTTAAAAAAACATGTTTGTATCTTCAATACCACTTCTCCATGAAATGAAATCTGGAATGTAGATTTAAAAAACGCTAGTTTCTCATAACGTTCGCACCCCAGTGGGGGAAGTAGACAAGCCAACCAACCAATCTTTACAAAATGAGAATTAAGTGCTGGATAGATGTGCATGAGGTGTGAAAGCAGGGGTCCGGCGGTTAGATGGAGGAGAAATGGCAGCTGACAGCAAAGGCTCCACAGGGAAGTGAACTTTGAACTGGAGAACAAATAGGTAGTGGGCCAGGAACAGAAAGGCATTCCAATCCATGACAACAGTATGCCTATAGGTGGGAAGAGGAAGGAATTAAAGATGTTGAAGTTTTTGGAGAAACTAGTATACTTTGGAATGAAGAACATCTTTTAAGGAAAGAGAAGAAAAGAACATCAGGAAAGATAGACAAGAGATTTGCTAAGGGGGGCAGCTGGGTGGCTCAGTGGGTTAAAGCCTCTGCCTTCGGCTCAGGTCATGATCCCAGGGTCCTGGGATCGAGCCCCACATCAGGCTCTCTTCTCAGCGGGGAGCCTGCTTCCTCCTCTCTCTACCTGCCTCTCTGCCTACTTGTGCTCTCTTTCTGTCGAATAAATAAATAAGATCTTAAAAAAAAAAAGAGATTTGCTAATGAAGAGTCACTTGTGTCCTGCTAAGCACTTTGTCTCACATCCTCTCAACTCTATGTTGATTTTATTTTATTTTAATAAATATTTAATAGTCTACTTTAATTCAGTCTTAGAAAAAGAAATAGAACATATATTGTATACTACAACCAGCAATGTATTTTCATTTTTTAGGTCCAGCATAGTCAAATAATGGCAATTTCTTATAATTCAACCTGTTCTATAAAATACACATGAAGGTCACAAAACAGAATTTTGGTAGATTATAAGTTTGGTCCCAAGAAATATATTAGCTCAAACATGTTTCTAACTTTTTATTTAATGATCACATTGCTTGCCTAATTTAGAAATGCTCTTTGGGATAATTTGGATGACAGTTTTAGAAGGTTTGGATTACATATTTTTTAAAATTTATTTTATTTATTGTTGTAAGAACACTTAACATGAAATCTAACCTCTTAACAAATTTTTAAATGTTCAGTAGAATGTCATTGACTATAGGTACAATGTTATACAGCTAAATCTCTAAATTATTCCTCTTGCTTAAATGAACTCTATGGCCATTGATTAGTTAACTCCCCATTTTCTCATCTCCCCAGCTCTTGGCAACCACTGTTCCACTCTTTGATTCTGTGAATCTGACTACTTTAGATGCCTCATATAAGTGGACTCATGCAGTGTCTTTCTGTGACTGGCTTATTTCACTTCGCATAAAACTTTCATTTCCTTTGCCTTTGGTATCCATGAACTCACAGACAAGACCAATGTCATGAAGCTTTTCTTCTAGGAATTTTATAGTTTCAGGGTTTATGTAAGTCTTTAATCTATTTTGAGTTGATTTGTGTATGATGTAAAATAGAAGTTCAGTTGAATTCTTTTGCTTGTGGATATCCAGGTTTCCCAACACCATTGGATGAAGAGACTACCCTTTCCCAATTGTATATTCTTGGCACCCTTTTTGAAGATCAGCTGACTGTTTATGTGTGGATTCATTTCTGGGCTCTCTATTCTGTTCCATTGGTCTGTACATCTGTCTTCATGCCAGTACCATTATGTTTCAATTATTATAGCTTTGTAATATAGTTTAAAATGAAGAGGTATGATGTCTCCAGCTTTGTTCTTCTTTATCAAGATTTATTTAGTAACTTGTGGCTCCATATGAATTTTTAATTTGTTTTTTCTACTTCTGTAAAGAAATGACATTGGGATTTTGATAGGGATTGCATTGAATCTGTAGATGGTTTTGGGTATTAAGTCTTCTAATCCATGAACACATATCTTTCTTTGCATTTGTTTGTGTCTTGTTTAATTCTTTTCATCAGTGTATTATAGTTTCCAATATATAAATCTTTCACCACCTTAGTCTTACTTCTAAGTATTTTATTCTTTCTGGTCTATTTTTTATTGCATTGTTTTCCTAATTTCCTTTTCAGATAGTTCATTTTTTATTTAAAGATTTTATTTATTTATTTATTTATTTATTTATTTGACAGAGAGATCACAAGTAAGCAGAGCAGCAGGCAGAGAGAGAGAGAGGAAACAGGCTCCCTACTGAGCAGAGAGCCCGATGCGGGGCTTGATCCCAGGACCCTGGGATCATGACCTGAGCCGAAGGCAGAGGCTTTAACCCACTGAGCCACCCAGGCGCCCCTCAGATAGGTCATTTTTAATGTATGGAAACACAACTGATTTTTCATGTTGATTTTGTATCCTGCAACTTTACTGACTGTTTTTTATTTCTAGTAGTTTTTTGTTTTTGTTTTTAGTGGAGTGTTAGGGCTTACTATATGTAAGATCATTATGTTTGCAAACAGGAATAATTTTAATTCTTCTTCTCTGATTCAGATGTCTTTTATTTCTTTTTCTTGCCTAATTGCTCCGGCCAGGTCTCCCAATACTTTGTTTTGTAGAAGTGGCAAAAGCAGGTATCCTTGCCTTGTTCCTGATCTTAGAGGAAAACTGTTCAGTTTTTCGGCATTGAGTGTGATGTTAGCAGCAGGTTCTTCATAAATGGCCTTTATTATATTGAGGTACTTTCTCTCCATTCCTAGTTTGTTCAGAGTTTTTAGCATGAAAGGGTGTTGAATTTTGTCAAATGCCTTTTCCACATGTATTGAGACAATCATGTAATTTTTATCCGTATTCTGTTAATGTAATGTATTACATTAATTGATTTTTATATGTTAAATCATCATTCCATCCCAGGGATAAATCTCACTTGGTCATGGTGTATGATCCTTTTAAAGTGCTGTAGGATTTGGTTTGCTAGTATTTTGTTGAGGATTTATATGTCTACATTCTTCAGAAATATTGTCCTGTAGTTTTCTTTTCTGGTAGTATGTGTCTGGCTGTGATAACGGGTAACTCTAGCCTTATAAAATGAGTTTGGAAGTGTGCTTTCCCTTTCCTTTATTCAGAAATGTTTAAGAAGGGTTAGTATTAAATCTTTTATTATTATTATTATTATTATTATTATTATTATTATTATTATTATTTTTAGGTTTGGTAGAATTCACCAATGAAGTCATCTGGTCCTGGGATTTTCTTTGTAGAAGGTTTTTGATTACTGGTTCAATCTCCATATTAATTGTACATCTTGTCACATGTTCTATTCTTTCATGATTTAGTCTTAGTAGGTTTTATGTTTGCAGGAATTTGTCCGTTTTTTCTATGTTATCCAGTTTTTTGGCATATGATTGTTCTTCATAGTCTTTTATGATACCTTTTATTTCTGTTTTATCAATTGTGATATCTCTTATTTCATTTCTAGTGATGTTTGAGTATTTTCCCTTTTTTTAGTTAGTCTAGCTAAAGATTTGTAAATTTTGTTAATTTTTTTGAAAAACCAATTCTTAGTGTTGTTTTATTTCTGTTCTAGTCTTTCTTATTTCCTTCCTTCTGCTACATTTGCATTTAGTTTGTTCTTTTTCTAGCTCCTTTAGGTTTAAAATTAAGTTGTTGATTTGAGATTTTTCTTCTTTTTAAATGTAGATATTGGTTACTACGAAGGTCCTTTTTACTACCACTTTTACTGCATCCCATAAGTTTTGGTAGGTTGTATTTTCATTTTCATTTTTTCTATTTTCTTTTTTGATGTTTTTTGACCAGATGGTTATTCAAGAATATGTTGTTTATTTTCCAAATATTTGGGAAGTATTTTCCTTCTGCTATTGATTTCTAATTTCATTCTGTTGTGGTCAGAAAAGATACTTTGTATGATTTCAATCTTTTTAAGTTGTTAAGATTGTTCTAGGACATAACATGTGATCTATCCTGAAGAAAGGTCTGTTTGTGCTTTTTTTTTTTTCTCTCTGTGTGTGCTTTTAAGAGGAATATGTATTCTGCTGCTCTCGTGTCAGATGTTCTGTATAGGTCTGTTAGGCCCATTTGGTCTACAGTATTATTCAAGTCCTATATGTCTTTATTGATCTTCTGTCTCAATAGTATATCCATTATTGAAAGTGAAGTATTGAAGTTTTTTACTATAATTGTATTGTTATCTATTTCTCCCTTCAGTTCCGTCAATATTTGTTTTGTACATTTAGGTGCTTTAAGGTTAGGTGCCTATACATTTATAATTGCGATATCTTCATAGTGGATTGACTATTTTATCATTATATAGTGTCTTTCTTTGTCTCTTGTGACAGTTTTTGACTTACTGCCTGTTTTTTTTTTTTTTTTTATATAGTATGTCCATCCCGGCTCTTGTTTGTTTACCATTTGCATGGAACATCTTTTTCTAGTCCTTCACTTAAGCCTATGTGTGTCATTAAATCTAGAGTGAGTTTCTAGTAGGCAGCATATAGTTGGGTATTATTTTTTTATTCATTGATGAAAGAGTTTAATCCACTTACATTAAGATAATTTTTGATAAGGAAGGGTTTACTATTGCTGTTTTATTGTTTTCTGTTAGTTTAATAGTTCTTTTGCCTGTCTTGTCTTCTTACTGTCTTCCTTTGTGTTTTGTTGCTTTTTTGGTATTGATATGCTTTGACTCTTTTTTGTTTTTCTTTTGTGTTACTTCCGTAGGTAATTTTTGTGTATGTTCACCTCAGGGTTTACATAAAATATCTTATAATGATAACAATTACTTTTTAGCAGATAACAACTTAAGTTCAATCACATACTAAATCTCTACACTTTAACATGGCCCTATACACAAACTTTGTTATTGCCACAAATTTTTTTAACTTAATACATTTTAGTTATAGTTATTTTAATAGTTTTATCTTTTACTTTTTAAAATATTTTATTTATTTGATAGAGAGAGAGCACAAGCAGGGGGAGTGACAGCCAGAGGGAGAAGTAGGCTCCCCACTGAGCAGAGAGCCTGATGCGGGTCTCAATCCTAGGCTCCTGGGGTCATAACCTGAGCCAAAGGCAGACACTTAACTGACTGAGCTACCCAGGCACCCTCGTCTTTTACTTTTATATTAGAATTGAAAGTGATTTACCCACCACTATTATAGTAACTCATTATTCTGCATTTGTCTACATATTTACCTTTACCAACAAATTTCCATTTCCTGGATCTGGATGTCCATTCCGTTCTCTAGATTTGAGAAATTTTTAGCCATTGTTTCTTTAGATAAGCTTTATTTTTTTCCTTTCTCTCTCTCTCACTTCTCTTTCTGGAACTCCTATAATTTTTGTATTAGTCTACTTGATGGTAACTCATAAGTCCCTTCAGCTTTCTTCATTCTTTTTTACTTGTGCTCCTCTGACTGAATTATTTCCAATGACCTATCTTTGAGTTTGCTGATCTTTTCACCTGCTTGAGCTAGTCTGTTTTTGAACACCTCTAAGAAACTTTTCGGTTTAGTTTTGTTCTCTTCAGCTCCTTGATTTCTATCTGGTACTTTTAATATTTTCTGTCTCTTTGTTGAGATTCTCATGTTGGTCTCTTGACTTGTGAGCATCTTACTGACAGCTATTTTGAATTCGGTCAGGTGAATCATAGAATTCCACTTTGTTAGGGTCGGTTTCTGGGAACTTATCTTGTTCCTCAGTTAGGACTAGCTTTGCCTGAATATTTATTTCCCTGGGCTTTTTGTGTTGGTGTCTGCTCATTAGATAAGGCAGGCATTGTTCCCAACTTTTATAGACTGTCTTCATAGGGGAAGATCCCCCTTAATCAGTCCAGCCAAGGATTCTGACTCCCTAGAGGGAAGCTGAGAGCTGAAAAGTTGGGATGCTGGGCACACAAATCAACCCTTTCCTCCTCTGGATGAAGCTGGGAGCAAGAGGGACTTTTCCTGATGATATGGCACTGTACCAGTCAGGGGTTCTCGTGAGAAGATGTCTTAACCTCTTTACCAGTTTCAGGGAGGCTGTTTCATACTCTTCCATGGTGCTGGAGGATTTCAGTTACTTTCTGGATTTCTCACAAAGGAAATTTGTCTGTGGATTGTTGCTGAATTAGTGTGTTTGTCGGGGAAGGAAGGCCCAGGGCTTCCTACTCCACCATTTTGCTGGCATCCTTTCAATGCAGATTTTATTTTATTCTATTTTTAAAGATTTTATTTATTTATTTGAGAGAGAGAGAGTGAGCGAACAAGTGGGGAGAGGGACAAACAGACTCTGCTCTGAGCTCAGATCCCATTGTGGGGCTCAATTTCATGACCCTGAGATCATGATCTGAGCTGAAATCAAGAGTCAGACTTTTAACCAACTGAACCACCCAGGCACCTCCAGTGCATATTTTAAATCAATATCTAAGGAGAAATAGAGAAATGAGGGATGGATTAGACTGGGTTCAGAGAGACTGGTAGAATATTGCAGAAATTCAGGTGCCTCAAAATAATCATCTGTAAAATGAGTTTGTTTTGAGGATTAAATGAATGAATAAGTATAAAATCCTTGAACTAGTAACTGGCATATAATAAGTACTCAATAAATAGTAGCAATTATTATTATCCACAAGACAAATGCTAAAGATAACCAACAAAAGCTGAAATAACAGATGGGGTGGAGAAGAAAAATAACTCAAGTTTTTCAGAAGACCATGTAAACTGGGCTTGTTACTGATTGGAGATTCAGACCTGAGAGCACCTGAGCAGAGAGGTCACTTCAAGTCTGGGTAGTTGATGGAGACTTTCACCACTCAGGAATTAACATAGTTATTTGGTTTTGCTCAGTTTAAGAAGATGATCATTAAGATGCTTTGCATTCTCTCCTTACCTACTCTTCAACACCGTATCTGTCACAATAATAGAGAAGAACCAGGATACAGGAGAGGGACAGAGAAGAGGGTCTCAAAAATGCCCCCTGCTTTACCTCTCAGCCTACTTGGGAATCTCAGATATCCTGCCTTTGCCTGTCAGGCTTTCCTCTAAGTACTTTTCTTAAGTACTGAAGATCTCAGTTGCAAATAACAAACATTGATTAAGCTTGTTGTATGTACCAGTCCTTAAAGAAGTCAAATGATGAGTAGGGAATGAAGATTAAAGGAAATGAAGGAGATAGATATGAGTATAGTGAAGAAAAACACACTCCAGTGGAGCTCACTTTAAATTCATGACCATGAAGCTCAAGTGATCCCTTGAGATCCCAGGCAGTCATCTACACATCCCAGGGGTACTCCAACCTTGTTCTAAGCCTATAATTTCATTCTTTTTCCTCTCTCCTCAAATCACCATCAGCCCATCCCTTATCCTCATCTCAGCTAATGACCTTGCTTCTTACCTTACTATGAAAACTGAAGCAAATAGGAAAGAAATTTCACCAGCTTCTATCCCATCACATCCCCTACCAGTGTCTGTACTCTGCCTTCTCACTTGTTATGCTAATAAACTTTCCATGCTCCATCAGAAGCAAATCTCTGTATTCAAATAACAGAGTTATTCTTTTTCTCAAGATATCCCTCCTACAAATCTCTCCTTTTTCCACCAACTTTTTATTCTCTGCTGGAGCCTTCCCATTAAGTAATAAAAATGCTATTTTTCCCATTGTAAGCAAACAAACAATGTCCTGCTCTATATCCCACTGGTACTGCCAGCTCATATCCTATTTTTTGGCAGCAGAACTTCTTTTTTTTTTTTTTTAAGATTTTTAAATTTATTTATTTGACAAACAGAGATCACAAGTAGGCAGAGAGGCAGCCAGAGAGAGATGAGGAAGCAGGCTCCCTGCTGAGCAGAGAGCCTGATACAGGGCTGGATCTCAGGACCCTGGGATCATGACCTGAGCCGAAGGCAGAGGCTTAACCCACTGAGCCACCCAGGTGCCCCTGCAGCGGAACTTCTTAAAAGAATCAATCTAGGGCACCTGGGTGGCTCAGTGGGTTAAGCCTCTGCCTTCGGTTCAGGTCACGATCCCAGAGTCCTGGGATCGAGTCCTGCATCGGGCTCTCTGCTCAGCAGGGAGCCTGCTTCCTCATCTCTCTCTCTCTGCCTACTTGTGATCTCTGTCAAGTAAAAAAAAAAAAAAAAAAAAAAAATTAAAAAAAAAAAAAAGAATCAATCAACTCTGACCAGGCTTTCTTCTCCCTCCCCCTTCCACCATACCATTACCATGGTTACAGAGAATACCCACATAGAATATCCTTTCGTGAACTCAACTCATCCTTTTGAGCACATCTGACATAACTCATCAGCTATACTTGATCTAGCTCATCATTGATATATTTTCTTCACTTGCCTTCCTGGACACCATACTTTGGATTTTTCTTCTATTTTACTGGTAATTCTTTTTAGTCTCATTTACTGGTTCCTACCCTTCTTCCTCACCTCTTATACTTGGAGCATCCCCAACTTCCATTCTTGCTCCTTTTCTCTATATACACTCATTCCCTTTGGGCATCTTTAGTCTCTTGGCTTTAAACACCATCAATATGTTAATGGATCAAGCTTGTATCTTTAGACTGCTTCCTATCAAACTCCAGAGTCTTACATCCAACTACCTACTGAATATCTCCACCTTGAAATCTGGTAGGCATATGCACACACCAGAGCATGTGACTTTGGAGATCCTTTGACTACACTTACCCAACTCTCCCACAGCCCTCCTCTTAGACATCACGTTCTAGCCCACTGGGTGGCTTGCTTTTTCCTGCATGCATGAACTGTTTCCCACCTAGGAGCCTCATCACAGTTTTCTTCACTTACACATCCATTCAGTATCCACTTATGACTGCTGATATCCTGCCAGTCCCCAGGATCCAACTCAGAAATCACTCTTCACAAAGCTTTTACCAATCCTCTGAACCAGAATTAATTTCTTCTTCTGGGCTTCCATTGTACTTTATTTATATATCTATTCTAGGTCTTATCATTCTGTCTTTTTTTATAGTCCACTGTGTTCATTCACTCAACAAATCTATAGAAGGACTGCTGTGGGCCAGACACTATAGTGGGTAGAGGGAACACTTCAGTGTACAAAATAAGTAAGATTTTCTGCCCCTTAAGATGTATGCATTCAAGGGGCACCTTGAATGCAGTCGTTTGTGTGTCCAACTCTTGGTTTCAGCTCAAGTTGTAGTCTCAGGGTCATGAGGTTGAGTCCTATGTTGGGTTCCATGTTTGGCACAGATTGTCCTTGAGGTTCTCTGCCTCTGCCTTTCCCCCCACTTCTACTCTCTCTCAAATAAATAGATAAATAAATATGCTTTTAAAAAAATGTGTATTTTGGGGCGCCTGGGTGGCTCAGTGGGTTAAAGCCTCTGTCTTCGGCTCAGGTCATGATCCCGGGTTTCTGGGATCGAGCCCCTCATCGGGCTCTCTGCTCAGCAAGGAGCCTGCTTCCTCCTCTCTCTCTGCCTGCCTCTCTGCCTACTTGTGATTTCTGTCTGTCAAATAAATAAAATCTTTAAAAAATAATGTGTATTTTGCAAGTTGGTACAACCACTTTGGAAAACAGTGTGGTGGTTCCCCAAAAAGGTAAAAATAGAGCTACCTTATGACCCAGCAATTGCACTACTGTGTATATACCCCAACGATACAGATGTAGTGAAAAGAAGGGCCACATGCACCCCAGTGTTCATAGCAGCAATGTCCACAATAGCCAGACTGTGGAAGGAGATGAGATATCCTTCAACAGATGAATGGATAAAGAAGATGTGGTCCATATAGACAACGGAATGTTACTCAGCCATCAGAAAGGATGAATACTCAACTTTTGCATCAACATGGATGGGACTGGAGGAGATTATGCTGAGTGAAATAAGTCAAACAGAGAAAAACAATTATCATATGGTTTCACTTATATAAAGAACATAAGGAATAGCTTCAAGGACATTAGGAGAAGGAAGGGAAAATGAAGGGGGGAATTAGAGGGGGAAATGAACCATGAGAGACTATGGACTCTGTGAAACAAACTGAGGGTTTCAGAGGGGAGGAGAGGTAGGGAGATGAGGTAGCTGGGTGGCGAGTATTAAGGAGGGCATGTACTGTAACAAGCACTGGGTGTTATATGCAAACAATAAATCATGGAACACTACATCAAGAACTAATGAAGTACTGTATGTTGACTAATATAACATTAAAAAAAGATGTATCCATTCAAGTGGGAGGAGTGAATTTACAATAAATAATAAATATTATAAATACACAAATAATATAGTATTGTTAGAAGATGATAGGTGCTACGGATGAAAGAAAAGGTGATGCCAGGTATGTATGTGTATGAATTTATAGGGATGGGGGCTGTCAGTTGCTGTAATAAGTAAGGTGGTCAGGGACAGCTTCAGTGAGAAGGTGACATTCAAACAAAGACCCAAAAGAAGCAAGGCAGTGAGCCAAGGGAAGCCAGGGGGGATACCTGGAAGACAGCAGCCCAGATAATGGAACAGCCAGAGCAAAGGCCTGAAGTGGGACATGTCTGCTTGCCCTGCATGTTCAGGGACTCACAGCAGCCTGTCCCTGGTCCTCTGCTATGTGCACATGACACCATCACTGCCAGGCTTCATAACCTCACTATTTTTCACTGGTCCTAATTCAATGACCTCCTAACAGGTGAATCTTTTCCCTCTTTTAAGTCTTCATTATATCTGTGACATAAACCATTTCTCTCTCCTTGACCTCTGCAATAGTGGCATGTCTCTGGTTCACCTCCTCTAACTGTTCCTCCTTCTCCCTTCTTCATCCTCACTCTACTCACATGTTGAGAGCCTCTCAAGTGCTACACTTGGCTTTCTCCTTGTACCTCATTCCTTCTTTAAGAATTGTCTTTCTTTTACTGGCTTGACCATTATTTAGAATCTACTTCTTGACACCTGCACTCAAAATGCTGGATTAAGTTCCATGTGGATAGCTTGTAGGCCTTTCAGACTTGAAGTGTCAATAGACAAGTGCACTCTCTTCAAATCCTGCTATGCTCCCTGTCTTGATTTCCAGCTCCATTTCATCACTCAAACTGAGAGCCTTGGGATTCCCTGTGGCCACTTCTCCTCCTCACCTTCCACTTGTAATCACTGGCCAAGTCTTGTTCCTCTTCTCCTCTCATTTCTGTGATCACTGCCCAGTGTGCATCCTCCCAGTTTCTTACATGTGCTAGTTAATTGGCCCATGGCCTGCAGTCTCTCTCCTTTGTAACTTGGCCCACACACTCTGGGAAGACTGGATTATGCTTTGCTCAATCCTGAACAAAACCTCAATGGTATTCGGCTCCTATTCTATAGAACAAGGTCTTCTGGGATAGTGATGCTTGCCATATAATCTGAACTCCCTACAACTTCCTCGAGGCACAAAAGTATGAACATCACTATTGTTTTCTGGTTTTCTTCCAAGATAACATTAAGACTTTGTCTGGCTCTCTCAAGACATGGTTTATCCCATAACAGCAATCTCCACAATGCTCCAGACGAAACTTCTCACCAAGTGACAGAATCGCAGCTACCCTTCAATGCCTTATTATAATCAGCTTGTTTCAGGTCAAGTATGTGC
This sequence comes from Mellivora capensis, assembly GCA_004024625.1. Classification (NCBI taxonomy): domain Eukaryota; kingdom Metazoa; phylum Chordata; class Mammalia; order Carnivora; family Mustelidae; genus Mellivora; species Mellivora capensis. The sequence continues at coordinate 126,352 of PISX010003981.1, forward strand.
TAAGTAAAAATGGCCTGCATTCTCTTCTTAGCTGAATTACGAATTGGGAGCACTGCTCATCCATTCACTGTATTTCTGGAAGGCTGATGTCTAGAGAAGAATGCAACATCATAACTAGAGACATATTTTACCACCTAAAGGAAGGCACTTGTTGGCGCCTTGTGGACAGTTGTCATCAGTATCAATTTCTTGGATCACCTTTCTTAACTGGGAGTCAATGATTCTCTCCACTCTAAAGGGGAAAACCAGATTTGTTCTATGCTTTATCCTACTGCACTCCAGACAGAAAAATATATGGAGTTGGTAAGATCATTAGGATTTAGAAATACCAAGACTCATCGGAAATTGACTCACTTATCATTATACTTTGCAATTTAGAAAACTTCAAAGAAACAAAATCTGGAACCAATCCCAGCACTGTGGGGTACTTCCAATTTCCTGGCTCCCCTGTTCTTTCCAGGGACATATGCTGAGCTTGCCCTGGGTCTGGGGCCCTGTCCTAAGCACCGAATGAAAGCTGCAGATTATTAGATGTGACAAAATGTTCTCATGAATCTCTCAGCAGCAGCTAGTTGGATAAAACTCTTCTTTGTCACCTCTAACTCCCAAAGGAGATTGAGAGCCTTTGCTTCTTTTAGGGAGACTCAGATACACCCACAGGTTAGCCAGAGAAATTTCTGAAGAAGGAAGGATCTTAAAAAGATATAAAAGATACCCTCTTTGGAAAACACCATCTTTCTAGATTGTTATCACCCGTGTCTGTTGCTGTTACTGCAACAATGAAATGCTTCAGATGCCTTGAATTCCAGGAATCTGGTCTCTTGCCAGAGCTGTAGAGTGATGTGAATAATTTCTGGGCTCTGATACTCAGGATGGATGTGTTTCTGGGATTTTTTTTTTTCAGTAATACCACTGAGGTCTATCTCTCTTAGAGAAGTCAGGGATTTCATGCCACAAGGCAGGCTTCCTCGGCTCCTTTCAGGGTGAGCAACAGCAGAACAGAGATATCCACTTGAGGCAACTCTTCCCATTTTTTTCAACTGTCTTGTTGTCAGAAAAATAGGCCGACATCCGGGAGCAAAAATTGTGAAAAATAAGCTGGGATACACCCACAGTATGTTTCCCTGATTTTAACGTACTTGTGATAATGTAGCAAGTGTGAATCTCATTCCATATCTTCGGGTGTGCAAGAAACATCACTTATTTTGTTTTCTGAAACTTGAGCTTAGTTCTACTTTGAGTTCCTACCACCCACTATAATATCAGTCACTTCAGGGGTTCCCCCACCAACATCGTGGCACAGTTGGGGGGCCCACTGGTGGGGAGTGCCATCAAGGCTACTCAAGCTCTGTGGTTGGTTGTCTTGGACACAAGACCCTATGGTACACTGCACACAGCCACTTCTGTCATGGGGAACCACTGCTCCCCATGGCAGCCCTTCTAGGATGTGGGGCCTGGTACCCACTATGGGACCCTCAACCCTCTCTTCCTTCCCTGCTTATGGTACTTCTCCTTTCCTACTCTTTCCCCAGCCTGTGGAGGCTCTCTTTTGTTTGTGGAAGAAATCTTCCTCCCTTTCTGCTTCCTCCACCCCATTCCATCCCTACTCTGACCCTCCTGCTTGCTCAACCTGCTCCAGACACCAGGCTCCTGGCTGTTTGTCAAGCACACTTGTGCCTCAGGGCCTTCCCCACTATCTCCTCCTGAAGCATTCTTCTCTCCTGAGATCCATGTGGCTCAATCCAATGTCACCCACTCAGAGAGGCCTCTCTGACCCTGCACATGAGAACACACTCTTCGCACCATACCACCCCCCAGACCCAGAATTCCTTATTGCCCTTACCCTGCTTTATTTATCTTCATAGCAATTACCATCACCTGACATACGATGTCCTTATTTGGTTATTTATTTATTATTTGCCTCCTAATTAGACTATAAGCACTATGATGGTGAGAACTTTATCTATTATATCCCATTGGCTAGAATAGTGTTAAGCATGTGGCATATACCTAATATATATTTATATTTTAAGAATGAAGGAATAAATGGTTTTGGGAGAATACTTAGACTATGACAGACAGTGTCCTTGACACCAACATTCATTCAACTGGAAGACAAAGCCCAGAGTGGGTGAGGTGGTCCCTGAGTTTGGCTGAGGTTCATAAATCAAAGAGGCCTCATGTAGTGGGAACGCTGGGACTGAGAAGGGAAGCCTTGTGACACCCAGAACAGGCTGTGATATTGGTTGGGGCTGGTCACAGCATGGAACTTGGAGGCTAA